>OY754967.1:34677115-34782003 GCA_963576475.1 Molanna angustata | reverse complement strand
GCTATGGTATTATTAATATTATTATTATATTGTTTGTCATATAAAATGTTCTTCCAGGTACTAGGCAAACGAACTCCGTCGTCCCGATTGTTCATTATATCCCTTCTCTTATATATTTCTATAGCTTCCCTGTAAATTCTGAGAGGTTCACTGTTTAAACTTGCTATTATTTTTGAATGGTCAAAATCTATTGTATGTCCTTCTGTGAGCGAGTGTTGTACAAGTGAGGATGTAAGTTTTTTGTTTCTCATGTCGACTCTGTGCTCCGCTATTCGTGCTTCAACTTTTCGATTGGTTCTTCCTACATAAGTCTTATTGCACGATCCGCACGGTATTTCATATACTCCATGAGCTTCAAGTGGAATGATGTCTTTCGGGTTTCTTAGAAAGGTTGATATTTTATTTGTTGTGCTGAAAACGGTACGTATGTTATTTTTGTTTAATAGACGGCTGATTTTATCGGTGACGCCTTTGATATATGGGACGCCTTTGATATATGGTAGTCGGGCTGTTGATAATGGTGTTTCATTGGATTTTTCTTTCACTGTTTTTGGACTCTTTAATGCTTTGTTTATTATATAGTCTGAGAAACCATTACAACGTAGAGCATTTTTCGTGTATTCTAATTCTTGTTTTTTATGCTCGTGGTCTGCAATTCTTTTTGATCTTGTTATTAGTGTTTTTGCGACTGAGCATATTTGTGCGGGGTGATGATTGGACGTTGCGTGTAGGTATCTATCGGTGTGTGTGGGCTTTCTATATACTGTGTGCCCCAGTTTACCGTTTGCTTTTTTTAACACTAAAACATCTAAGAAAGGTATTTGTCTGTTATTTTCCTTCTCCATTGTAAACTTTATATCTTTATGAATGCTGTTAATAGTGTTCAAAAAATTATTTAATTCTTCTTCTCCGTGAGACCATACTACGAATGTGTCATCCACATATCTTAGCCATTTCTTTGGTTTGAGTATTACTTTCTTTAAGACTTCTTCTTCAAACCTCGTCATAAATAAGTTGGCGACTGCTGGTGACAATGACAAACCCATAGGTGCTCCTTTTATTTGTTTGTATGTCTTATTGTTGTAATAAAAAAATGTGTTATTTAAACAGTGATAAAATAAATTTAAAATATCGTCTGTGGTATTGAGTGTTTCTTTGATTATGTCTAGTGTCTCGTTAATTGGAATATTTGTAAATAAAGAAACAACGTCAAAACTCACAAGAATATCTGTACTTTCCAGTTCTAAGTCAGTGATGAGTGATATGAAATGTTCTGAGTTTTTGACATAGGAGTCTGCGGATTCTACATAGGGCTGCAACATATTCGCGAGGAATTTAGAAAGCATTTGTAACGGCGAACCAATGGAACTAACAATTGGTCTGAGAGGAATATCTTTCTTATGAATTTTTGGAAGACCATATAATTTTGGAAAGCGTGACGACTTCTCTCGTGGAATAAGTGACTTCTTGATATCATCACTAAGTTTTGTTTCCATTATTTTAGTTTTCGTGGTTTTCTCAAGATACGTGATTGGGTTGCTTGCATGTATTTTGTATGCTGGGTCTTCAAGGATATCGGTCATTTTCGATTTATAATCTTCACTGTTCATCACTACTGTGGCATTGCCTTTATCAGCTGGAAGGATTATCAAATCTTTGTTGTTGCGTAATTCTTTGAGGGCTATTATTTCTAGTTTTGATAAATTGCATTTTGGTGGTGTATTTTTTCTTAAAATCGAGCATGTTTCTTGTCTAATTGTTTCGGCAGTATTATTGGTGCATTTGTGAATGGCTGATTCAACCGCTGTAATTATTTCTTCTTTAGGAATAGTTTTATATGATACACCATAGTTAAAACCTTTTGAGAGGACGGAAATAGCATTATTATTCAGTTGAAAATTTGATAAATTGTGAATGACCTTGTTTGTATCCAGAGCGGCTTGGTGACAATATTTATTTTTCTGTAGGTTGGTAAATTTCTTTATTTGGCGTTCCGTGGTGTATGTTGTATTGGTGTCAACACGATATTGCACAATATTATTTAGTTGATCCCATATCACTGGATGTAATGTGTTTGCGAGGTTTAAATGAAGTACACGTAGTTGAGAACTCACTTGATCTAGTTTGTACCGTATGTATTTAATTTCTTCACGAATTAGAGTCAAACCGGTATTTTTTAATATTTTGGATGTTTTTACTGATTTTCTATTTGTTTTTAAAGTAAAAGACACTGGTATTGTTTCTGTGTCACGACATCGGCGTAAGAAAGTTAAATCACATAGAAGTTTTGCTCTTTTCGTATTTAACTTTTCAAATCGTTTTGTTGAACGATACACTTCCTCACCGTAGAGGTTATTTATGTTATATTTGATGTTTTCACGGGTGAAATATGTTATAATATTTTTATCTCGGTTTTCCCGTGTCAGTAGGTCTTGACTAAGACCATTTGTCTTCCGACGTTTCGCCTGAATATCACCAGGCATTTTCAAGGACTTAACGAAAAGCACGCGCGCGACACACGTCTACTCACACTGAAAGCTCACCGTCAAGTGACTCGTAGCGTACAAGATGGCCGCTTATGTCAAATATTGTTAGCGCGACGTGATTGGCTCCTTGTGACACGCCCACCTCCTGTCGTGTTCGTTGGTAATAATATTTTATCATTATTTTTGTGTTGTGATTTATTGTTAATTTTAGTTGTGACATTAATATTATTATTGTTGTGTTTTGGGGTTATTTTCGCTATGGTATTATTAATATTATTATTATATTGTTTGTCATATAAAATGTTCTTCCAGGTACTAGGCAAACGAACTCCGTCGTCCCGATTGTTCATTATATCCCTTCTCTTATATATTTCTATAGCTTCCCTGTAAATTCTGAGAGGTTCACTGTTTAAACTTGCTATTATTTTTGAATGGTCAAAATCTATTGTATGTCCTTCTGTGAGCGAGTGTTGTACAAGTGAGGATGTAAGTTTTTTGTTTCTCATGTCGACTCTGTGCTCCGCTAAACGTCGAAACGTCGGAAGACAAATGGTCTTAGTCAAGACCTACTGACACGGGAAAACCGAGATAAAAATATTATAACATATATATATATATATATATATATATATATATATATATATATATATATATATATATATATATATATATATATATATATATATATATATATATATATATATATATATATATATATATATATATATATATATATATATATATATATATATATATATATATATATATATATATATATATATATATATATATATATATATATATATATATATATATATATATATATATATATATATATATATATATATATATATATATATATATATATATATATATATATATATATATATATATATATATATATATATATATATATATATATATATATATATATATATATATATATATATATATATATATATATATATATATATATATATATATATATATATATATATATATATATATATATATATATATATATATATATATATATATATATATATATATATATATATATATATATATATATATATATATATATATATATATATATATATATATATATATATATATATATATATATATATATATATATATATATATATATATTTTTAAGTATACAAGCATATTTTTGACTAAAACCATCTCTTATTGAAGCGTGTTGAAAAAAATGTATTTTATAGCTTAAGCTAAAGATCTATGTATAAGAGGGCTTAAATCAAAAACTTTCGATAATATTTGAACTAGTATATAAAAGATTGAGTTTTAATTTGGGCGCTTCGTGTATTAAAAGATTGCCAAAGGACCTTTATGGAAGCTTTTATCAAAAGTAATTTGTGTAACTTGTATAAAAATAATTCAAGTATAAAAAAAGGTTCAAGGCGTGAAATTGATTAAACAAGATTTTTCTATTAAACAGAATTCATACGGCATAGCACGTTAATAAATCATTAAAACGAGTGGGGTGTGGCCAACGCTGTACTTTTCACTATCAAGTCGCAAGGCACTCCACAAAGTATTAAATTTTATAAATGGAATATTTTCAACATTTTTATAAAATGAGTTTTTACAATATTTTTTTATCAAATTATTTTATTAAAAAACTTCATAATTCTTCAATGTCATTTTATGAAAGTGATGTGCCTTTTTACCAATGTGAAAATAAAAATTTCAAATTTTAAGTGTCATGAGCTTGAGTTCACTTTGAAATATTTGACAGTTTGAAAAATTGAGAAGCAATATTCAGATATCCTTCAAAATCTAATGGGGTCTAAGTGTGTATCAGATATAGGTGCATACTTAGATTATATAAGATACAGATACCTAGTCAGTGCAATGAATGTATGCCAACTAAAACTACGCTGAAACAGATGAATTTCACTCGCCCGGCCGTATACGTACACCTACCGATACGCACACCTACATAATACGTTATACCAACCGATCTACCGCCTCACACACACACATGTAAAAAAAACTTGGCATACATTTGAATTCGAAATTTGTACTACACGCGGCTTCTGTACATTATAATTCTATGGGTACATATTTACAAAATTTGAAAATAATCGAACGAGTACTTTAGTCTCTTATCGATAAAGTAAAATAAACACGCCGTACATAGTAGGTACACACTCAGATACATTGTAATGAAACTTTCAGAAAACAATCTCAGCATGATACTAGTTGATAATCTGCAATAAAAAAATAAACTTTAATTTTGCGAAATCACAACTCCCCACTTAATCCCCTTGGGTTAGTGAGGAGTAAAAACGAGTGGGTTGTTGCCAACGCTAAACTTTCCATTTTATTGTTAGTGTACCTACCTGCGACTTTTTCTTATTGAATCATTAACATACCCTGGATGAATCTAAATGAAGTACTTTTAATGTAAATGTATATAGCTTCAGTCAATAAACATAAATTAAAAAGTTCAGTTACCTTGAATAAATTTTAAATGTTTTGTTACATTAAATCATACAGAAGAAATGAATGGATGGATGCCCTTTGGAAACGAATCGGCTCAAAGTCATGTAGCATGAGTATTAAGTATTTCAAGACTGTAAAAATAAACTGCCACTTGCAAGTGACGAGTTTGTTGTCATTTGGCATTTGTTTCATCTTACCAGTGTTTATTTATTTATTAAAAGAAACACAATCAGAACATATGAGTACACATATAAAATATAATAGCAATAATAATCAGCATTGCTTAAATATGATACCAGTTAAAAAAAGATGAAAGAAAATAATTAGCTACTATCAAATTTTGAAATCATATAATTTCATTATTACATAATAGCAGAGTGTATAAATCTTAAGTGATCAATTTAGTTTGAACGAGATGATTGACTCGTTGTTGTTATAATATACAGAACACAAAACTAAACACTTATGTAATATACATTGAGCCTTTCTTCTGTCAACTACAACGAATCAAGTCTTTTGTTTTTTTCCTTGATAACGCAAAAAGATCACGTAGTTCTCTTAACTTGGTTTATCTGACAGCTTCATCCATAATCACATAAGTATAGGATATGAATATAGACGTTTGTTGTCTTACTAACAAAATACTTACGAAAAAGATACACATGACAAAGATAATAGATACACGCCTTAAGGGATTTTAATATTTTTTATAATTGAGTTTATTTTTTTGAGTGGCTGATTATTACTTTAAATTCCGTTGAATTAGTTTATGTCAAAAAGATTTTATATTTTATGATTTTATACGTTAAAAAAATCGATATTCAATGGGGAAAAAATACGATTGAAAATAAAAGGTGCAAGGATTAATCTAATATAAAAAAAATAAATATATTCTCAATCAGTAAGATATTAAAAAAATACATGTTTTTACAAAACCAATCGTATAATTTTAATGGATCTTAGGCCCTACATGGAAGCGGGTCATTCGATGGATGATTGAGTGTAATCACCACTCTTAGTCATGAGATCATGGAAGAAGAACATCAAGTAACTTCTTTCCAACATAAAAATCGAAATTGGTTGACGTGGCAAACAAATATTCGCCCATATAATCGTAATCAGCAAGACATGTTTATGGTACAGATCGCAGGCTCTATATATATATATATATATATTTATATATATTATTGATTAATAAATGAACCTTGGTGAATAAAATCAGACTATGGTTATTTGCCGATATTTCCTTTCGTTCATTAATATATCTTTGTCAAAAACTTATATATATGTCTTTGAAATAAGGAACAGTTTGTATATACATATTTATACTATCGCATGAGTTTTTTGAATTCTTAATTTGTTTAATACATTTATTGTAAAATTAGTTTTAGTTAAACCCTTTTTTATTTTTTTATTGTAAGAAACTAAAAACTACAAGGCCTATGAAGTAGATTTTTTTCTTCAATCGAAAAAGAATATGAAAACCTAACGGCTGAGTTTTTTATTATTATAATATTTTAATAACTATTCTTGCTATTTAAAAATACCTCTACATTTAACCTTTTTGTGCGATAAAATGTTGTATATTACGTATCAGGTGATATACAATATTTTTTCGTGTTTCATACATAAGAAGGTAATTTAGTGTGCATTTTTGCGTACATATCTGTATACCCAGGGTATACAAGGGCCTTTAAAGAAGAAAAAAAATATCCTTGGTCGAATAAATATATTTTGTTTAAGATAGTCCATTTGTTTAAGATAGTCCATTTGTTTAAGATAGTTTATTTCTCTCAATAAATCCACAGTATTAATCTTAGTCCCGTGTGAGACAATTGTATGGTCAGGTCTATATTTTTCATGGGTGTTTCAACTTGTCAAAAAACACCAACTTAGAAGTTTCGCAGCTAAGGTATATGTTAAAATATTCAATAATTTGGATTTAAGGGTTTATGTATAGTTTGGTACGTATTCTTCAACTACACGTACTATTGCCATCGACAGTTGGATCTCATGGACATTGGACATTCAACAATATGGGAATAGTGTCACCATGTAAGCTTGTTCTATCAAAACATTATATAGGTGTACTTCATTATATAGTGAAGGTCTTTAATAACATACAGATTAAATGTACAGTATGTGATAACGTTCGTTATTAAAAAAACGTTCAAAACGTTCGTAAATCCATTTTTATGAAGAACATTTACATATACTAGAATCTTAAACAAATATAAGATTCCCAGAGGACAACAGTCTTCCAAATTACACCATACACACAAAAACATTGTCACGAGACTCATAGTATGCACTTTCTACATGATAGCTGTTGAGAAATTTTAAGTAAAATTGCATTACTAGCAAAATGAGCACGTATGAGACAGTGTATCTATTTTGATGAGGCGATGTATGTATATGTGTCAAGATAGAAGAATGCGGTGTTCGGTTCTCACTGCCTACCCCTTAAGGAAGATAGAAGTGAAAGGTAAAAAATACACTTGTCTATATGTAGATACACATATAATATCAATATGAAGTTAATCACTCAATTTTCCCATACGGAAGCTATTTTATTTCTGTTATATACATTTTTTATACAAATATTTTTTCAAAAAATTTATATTATGTTGATATGGCAGACCATACATTTCTTTCTTTAAATTTAACAATCCTTGAGTGCATTTTTGATGAATGTATTTCTATCGTATCAAAATTTTAAACAATATAAAAATACCTCGATTTTCCAGACCCTGAGAGCATTTTGAAAATTTGGACAAATGAAATCACAGAGAAGAAATAAATTGATATCTATGGAAAACTAATCAGCTCTAAGTTTATGGACTTAACAAATGTATATTTTATCAATATGAAGTCAATCGGACTTATAGTTTGGGCTGTAGAGAGGACACAAAAAAAAACAACGTAAATGATGAAATCATAGAGAAGAAATTAAATGTTGTCTATGAAAAAATAATCAGCCCTAGGTCTATGCACTTTACACATATGATGAGGGAGATCGCGATACCACTCCGGTGACGTTATAGAACCCATTGGTCCTGTTCACCCTCGGACGCGGCCGCAAACTCGGACAACACAAATATCCACTATCTATCGGGTTCAACCACTGCCCCCGAGAATCCAACCTCAAACGGCGGGGCAACTGCTCAAGATCGGCAGCAGGGGCAAGCCCCTAGGCACACCGATCGAACGGAAGGGCTTGTCCCCGCACCCCTCGGTCCTCGTGTTGGCGTCCGATGGCTTGGCGGGCTAACACGGGGGGCATCCGACGCAATCATCACCTGTCAGATTTGAAGTCACACTTGTCAACACAGGATGTCTGACCCGACGTCTGCGCCGGCGGTATGCCCGAACCAAACAACATTCGCCACAGTTGACGAGTCACTACCGAGCGAGACAAATAGTGATGAGCAAAAGTCTTGCAAGTCTTGCAGTCTTGGTCTTGGTCTTGCATTTTTTGCAAGACCAAGACCAAGACCAAGACCACATACTTCACTGCAAGACCAAGACCAAGACCAGGGATGCAAGACCAAGACCAAGACCAAGACCATGCTTGCAAGACCAAGAGTCTTGCAAGACCTAAATGCAAGACTCTTGCGGTCTTGCATTTTTTCAATATGTTATTACTCGTAGAAATTAGGTACATTGGAACGACAGTAAATGAGTTATACCTATACGAAGATCGAATTTTGTGACATCTGAAACTTTTAGCCTATCAACTTTCACTATTTATGACTTTCTTAAAAATGTTTGATGTCTTCACATGATATTTATTTTATAAAAACGGTCAGTATAAAAATAATTTATAATTTTGTGTCATTGTTAAATGTATTCATATTAGTGTATCTTAGGTAGGTGTACCAAAATTTAATTACTACAAATGTCTAAGAATTAAATTAAGAAACCTATCGGTTTAAATAACAAATATTTTTAATAATGAACACGTGCGGCGTGTGTTAACAAACAGGAAGTTACTATCTCAGATTCAAATTGTCTCATATTACGTTTACGTTATGCAAAAATAACCTTTATCATTAGATTCTCAAATGCTATATTTATTTAACCGCGGTGTAATTACAAAGACGCCGCTCTCCTCAAATAAACAAACATCTACGGAGGCGTTTCAAGTGTACCTACTGTATCTTGTGCATAAAATAAATTCTATTAATTATTTTATTAATTATTTTATTTATTTATCACACTATTTAAATAATACATACATACATACATACCATCACGCCATGTCCCTCACGGGGTAGGCAGAGAGAACCGAACGCCACATTTTTCTATCTTGACACACATTCATCGCCTCATCAACATTCATACATCGTCTTATACATGTTCGTCTGTTGTTCATGCTTCTTACATTTCCATCTTTCAAAATATCGTTTACATGGTCGTGCCATCCTTTTCTTGGGCGCCCGTGACCTCTTATTCCGTTCCTGTCAGCTTTGTATATTTTCTTCGTCAGGCGTTCTTCGTTCATTCTCCCCAAGTGGCCAAACCATCTCAATGTGTTAACTTTCATTCTGTTAATTACATCTTTCTTTATCTTACATTCTTTCCTTGTATCTTCATTCCGAACTCTATCATACATCGTTCTGTTACAAATTCTTCTAAGCGATCTCATTTCAACTGCATTTATTCTGCTTTCGTGCGACTTCTGCCATGTCCAGGTCTCACTTGCATACGTCAGGGTTGGCACTACGATTGCATTATGAATGGCAACTTTAGCGTCTCTTGATATGTTGCGATCATTCATAACTGGTCTAAGTGCTCCATTCACTCTGTTTCCTGCCATAACTCTTCTTTCAATATCCTTATCAGGCCGTCCATTCCGTTGGAACATACTACCCAGATAGACATACTCATCGACTTGTTCAAGCCATTCATTCTCTACTTTTATTTGACACACTGTTCTGCTTTCACTCTTTTCAAAGACCATTACCTTTGATTTGCTGGCATTCATTTTAAGTCCGTTTTCTATGCATCATTCATATACCATACTTACAGGATACTGTAACTCTTCCATACTTTCTGATAACAATAATTTGTCGTCTGCATACATCAGATCACGTACTGTTACAGTACTCAGTTTCAGACCCTTACTTTCATACTTAAGTGCTCTTATGCAGAAATCAATGTAGAGATTAAAGAGCCAAGGGGACAACACGCACCCCTGTCTAACGCCATTATTTATAGAGAACCAAGTTGTTGTTGTGTCCTTAACATGAACACATGCTTTGCTGTTCTCATATAATGAAGCGATTCCACGTATCAGCTTACTCTTCACTCCGTACATCGATAGTATATTCCATAGTTTTTCTCTTACAACTTTGTCATAGGCCTTTTCAAGGTCTATAAAGGCGCAGAAAAGTTTTTGGTTTTTACCCAAAACCTTTTCTGTGACAATACGTAAAGAAAATATTTGGTCTATACATCCTCTGCCGCCAACAAAAGCCCCTTGAGCATCCCAAATCTTGCTCTCTGTAACCTTTCGTACTCTTTGATCCAGGATCCTTGCATACATCTTACCAACTGAGCTTAGCAAACTTATGGCTCTATAGTTTTTGCAGTCGAGCTTCGATCCTTTACCTTTATACAAAGGTACCACGATTGCATTTCTCCAGTCTGAGGGAGTGTGTCCTTCTTCCCAACATTTGTTGAAAAGAGAGAGACACCACTCCAACGTCTGTTCGCCGCCATATTTTATAAGTTCAGCTGATACACTGTCATACCCGGCAGCTTTCCCCGCTTTTGCGTGTTTTACTGCTTCAAACATTATTTAAATAATCGTCATTAAAAATAGATAACTGCTGCCCAACTAGGTGGTATACCTTTGTGGTGGTATATGTTCTAGGGCTAGCAGTTTTCCAACTATTTGTTTACCAACTGTCGATTTATTCAAGAAAATTTATTTCTATTAACATAATACACCCCCTTTAGTAATTTAAAAAAAAATTATTATATAGTTTAATTTTAATTATTTAAGAAGAAAAAAATATTTAAGAGAGAAAGGAATAATAATAATTGTAGGAGGGTATAAAGTTGTTTTACACAATACAGTTAGTAATTGTTGGTGAGAGTTGTGGAGGAATAAAACACATAATAGGTTATTTTAAATATGACCAGGGGTCATGTATATTGTAAAAAAAAATATGCAACTGGGTTAGTAACCTTAAAACTAAGTACAAAAAAAAATGAAAGCAGTAAAAATATTGAGACGTCGGTGCTTTGTGTAGTGGGTGCGTGTTAAGGCGAGTGATTTTGTTTGGTGCTGAGATTAGGCGCTGGTCGAGCGACGTCGGCTTGGCAGATGGTGCAAGCGGCTTTGGCTCGCGTGGCAGGATGTTGAGGCGAGAGACGAGCGGCTTTGGCTCGTGTTGTGGTGAGGCGATGAGATACGAGCGGCTTTGGCTCGTCGTGGATGCAGCAGACTCGCAGGCAGGGGTTGCTGACATCGTGGAGGACGTCGGATTGGAGCAGGGGCTCCGTGAAGCTGGACTGGCGAGGAGGCAGTCGCTGTAAGCTTCGCCGGGACGTCCAGAGACATTCAGTTGTCTCAGTGGAGCGCTGGACTCTAAGGCAGGAGTCGCTGGGCTCTGGATGAGGAGTCTAGCGGCCGTGAAATATACCTATGCAAGGTAGAGGCGCGCTAGGGATCCGAAAGTAGGTATCGCCGGTTGTGTTGCTCGATTGCTCTGCCCGTGGTGTGAATGTTGACGTCGCGACGCGTCGTAATTATGGTGTCTACTTTTTAAAACAATGTAAGAAAATTAAGACGAAAAAAAAATAACACTGATAGTGTGCGCTGTATATTTAAATTGTCTTTAATACTTTTAACTTAGGCAGGTAGGAGACATCTGCCGAGGCACAGATGCCCGTCCGTCACTTGCTACACAAACTGAATTTAATTTATTTTTTTTGAACAAAAGTGATGAGAACTATTGAACTGTCTGTGGACTGACTCCACTGGTGGACTCCAGTTTACCGACTCATGACTGACTCATTACTGACTGTCTTCAACTCTCGAAACGTCTTCCTATCGAATTTTGTAGGAGGTGGTCAGAGCCTCGATCATTGGTCACTACGAGTAGGCTGTCCTAAGGACACCATTGTTTGTCCTTTATTGTCCTCGAGATAACAACCAATTACAATCTTGGTTGGGGCGTGTTAAGTATGAAATACCATGTGTTTAGAAAGTGAGCTCGGCCGGACAATATATCTTATTACTAGACGTTTTGGAGACTTGTAAAAAAATGTGAATTGGTTGTCTTCCGTTTCAAATATTAGGTATGTTCTTTTGTTGCATTTTAAGACAAAGAAGGATGCACATGTTGGCTATATCTTTAGAAAGAATGATGCTTAATGGATTTGCAGTTGTTACATGACTATAGAAATGCAATAAATCAGGAGATCTATTCAGTTGGACATTTTAAAATATAAATGAAATGCATTCTATAGTTTTGAAAGAATTATTTCGACACAATGTGAGCAGTAAATTATTATCTTGGCCCTAAGAAAAAATTAAAAACCCACTGCGAACATTTTATAAGTAGGTATTATTGCGTAAGAATTAATTCAAATTATTCGAACGCAACAAACAGACCGACAAAGTATCACTCTAAGAAGTGCGAGATTTGTATGCCAGGTCTATATTTTTAAGAGAAATAAATTCTCTCGAACGAATCGACAGTTGGAATATTATGTATGTGGGTATGTACATATGTATGTGTGCATGTATATTTTTAAAGTGTTTTAGTTTTTTTTATAAGTATGCATAAATTTTGTATTTTTGTAAAAGTAAATATGTTATCGATTTCTCTGATCAAACTTTCATTTAATTAATATGTCATTTGGTATAAAAAAAGTTTATTTACCATAAATATCACGTAAAATTTTGTTATATAAGATAGTCAAGGTGTTTTTAAAAATGTATAATAATACAAAATAATGATAAGATGCACATTCTTTGAATATAAAATTAAAAAAAATATTAATTAAATTTACCATACAAGGAAATAAAATAAAATCAATTATTAAAAAAACACACACTTTGAAATACCCCTGCGGTCACGTCAAAGAAAGGAATTAGTACTTCATATTATTAACTTAAAAATATTACTTATTCTTGTGTCTAATGCCGCCGTTATAGAAACATAACCCTTATATTTTTATTGTAAGAGTATGTTTTTGCACGATTGAAACGTAATAAGACATTTTGAATCTGGGACAATTCGTAGTATGACTTCCTGTGTAGGTACTCTGTAGGTACATGTTTCTGGGCGAGTTTTGACAAGATATGATATTATACCTACATACATATCTATCATTCAAGCAAGCAGGTAGGTATGTTCATTATTTTAGTAGTTGCATGTAACACATGAGATCCAACTGTCGATGGCGATAGAATGTATAATTTAGGAATACGTACCAAACTATAAACACATTTATAAATATTTTATGATATTTCATTTTCCAAAACTGTCGATTTGTTCAAGAGAATTTATTTCTCTTAAAATGTCGACAAATTATCAAGCCAAGATACGCGAGATTTGTGTCCTCCTCATAGACCTCATATAATTTTTGATCCGCTAAATGCAAAGAGCCTAAAATTTCAGAATGTATATAAATTCATAGGGCTACAATGCTTTTTTATTTAATTTTGATTTTTTGTTTCAGTCAGGGGTTATCAACTTTTGAATTTTAAATTAATTTTAACAAATAGGTAGGTACCTATCTCAATAACTATAAAAGCTAGAACGTTGTTAATTGGTATAAATATAGACAAATACAAAATCTCAAGTTAATTTTTCATGTGAAAAAGTTACAAAGTTTCTTAAACATTATGTATTTATAAAAAAAAATATATATGTGTTTAACACTAAATTTATGTGTTTAACAGCCTTTATTTCCAACGTTTTTGAAAATATCAAAAAAAGCCGAAATACCCCAAGTAGATAATTTAATTTTCTGTAAATAATATGAATGTTATAATAGCAGTAAATCTCAAACTTTTTTTTACAATTTTTAAAAAAATTGAATTTAGTGACGAAATCGTTTCATACAATTCGCATCTCAATTTTTTTTTTAAATTTGTAAAAAAATAGTTTAGTGACGACATCGTTTCATACAAATTGTGTGGCAGTGACCTATCACTTATCAATGACATATTATAATATCATTAATCTAAGGTGACTCAGTAGTTTGATAGGCACTTAATCTCCGAATACATACATACCATCAAACAGTTTTCATATACATATATTTATTTATTTGGATTAATATACTTACTTACAGTCAAATAAATTAATTGAAAATGATATAAAAAAAGATGTACCTACCTACAACAATGAGACCAATTACATATGTAGGTACTAATCAGAAAAGTGTAATATAACAAGTTCAATATTCTGGGTAGGAAGGAAGGACTGACTTCACCATACTATCCTATCTTGACATACATACCTAGGTACATGTTTTGTATGGAATACAAAATATCTTAAAATATTATCTAAATAATTTGGATATATGGTTTTATATTTCTGTGCGTATTATTTAACTAAACATAATAATAATAATAAAAATAATAATAATAAATACTTCCTTGCACCGTGCGCAAGTGGTGAGTTTATTGCCGTATGGTAATTTCTTCCAACTAACCAGTGTTTCCAGCCCAGAGAAGCAATTCTATCGCCATCGACAGTTGGATCTGACTAAATCTAGCCGATGAGTCAAAAGCCCTGTAAGAATGTCTGTTAGTTTCCTTGTATTTATGTTTTTATTATAGTTTCAGAGAGAGGACTAAGTTAGGTATATAATTGTCATAATTGACATCAATGTTCATGACTAGAAAAATGTTTGTTAGATATTTTCATAAAAATCATCTTTGAACAGTGATATGTAATGATATCACTGTCTTTGAAAGATTTATTGTATTCAGACAATGATTTTAGTTTTGATTCACTTCAGCTTATACATTGAATTAATTGATCTTAAATTCTTCAACATGTTAGTATTTCATATTTATTACTATAATAACAATATATTCTGGTTAGTTGGAAGAAATTGCCATATGGCAATAAACTCGCCACTTGCGCAGGGTGCAAATAAGTGCAAATAATTAAAAGTTATAAAATTACAGAAATTTTACAATCTCACTAGGCGGAATTCTTGTTCTGAGGTAGGTAATATGATCTCAAGACGACATGTAAACAGTGATATGTTAATGTAAACGATATTTCATAGTTTTGTAATTTTTTTCCAAAAATTATATTAATTTAATACCTACCTAAAATTTTATTACATATTTACTTCAACGAAAACTTTGGCTTTATTTTTTTATTAAAAAAAACCCGAATATGTACTGTACGTACTCGTAAAAGTGCAAGACTTGCAAGACTCTTGCTGCAAGACCAAGACCAAGACCAAGACTATGTATGCAAGACCAAGACCAAGACCAAGACTATACTTGTAAATGCAAGACCAAGACCAAGACCGCGGGTGCAAGACCAAGACCAATACCAAGACCACCCTGGTCTTGGTCTTGGTCTTGCAATTGCTCATCACTAGAGACAAAGGAGTTCGTCCTGCTCTTCTCTAAGTACAGAATTGACGAGGGCACAACAGCGTCGGCCGCCCACCCGCGCCTAAATATGAAGTCAATGGGACTTATATTTTGGGCTGCAAAGAGGACACAAAAAGGATAATCCGTACGGCGAACGCAGTTGTACGCCATACATAGAAACGACTAAACTAAGTGTGCACTGTCTACATGATACCCGTTAAGAAATTGATGTAAAAAAATACCCTTGAAAATTGTTAAATCATACTCTCCACTATTACATAGTGTGGAAAGTAAAAACTACATAGGTACATACGATGATACATAGAATTGAGAGGTTTATTTATATTCATTTCTATTTTCCCACAACCAATATGTGTCAAGTAATGGATTGAATATAGATTTTCTTTGCCATATAAATGTTGCATTGTTCTTATATGTATATTTCTTCTTTTACAGGTTTCCTAAGTGGTTTTCCTAAGTGGCTTCAGCTCTCACCGATTTTGGGATTAATATGGTAAGAGCATGTTCACAATCAATTAATCACCCTTATCTTAAAGCTATAAATTTTTGTGTTTTAGAAATACACGTTTTTTTTTTAATATTTTCCTTCTGCTTTATTAAAAAGTTTACAACTTGTTATTTCTTCCTTTGAACACGTGAGGTTTAAAAAATTTAATGCAGGTACCTACCTAAATATTGTTCAATTTCTCAATCCAATCTAAGCTAAAAAATCTTAAGAATTAAGAATGACAGATGTTTAAACCATAAAAATTGCCTGGTCTATAGTATAATTATCATAAAGTTATGGTTTAAAGAAGTTCATTCTTAAAAATAATGTATTTATTTTATAGATATATAAAAAAATATTGTTTTAAGTTCTATTCAATTTTGCTCGCAAACGCGACTAACTTTCACCGGTATCGCTCGATACCGAGCATCATCAGAATGGTGAACAATAGTGATAATGACCATTCTGACAATGCTTGGTATTGAGCGAAACCGGTGAATGGGAATCGCGTTTGCGAACAAAATTTAATAGAACCGTAAAATCATTTATTATTTTTTCATAATTCTATGTGTTTTTTCATGAAGTGACATTTTCAAGAATTGAATAAAACATTTATTTTATTTCAATAGAAATGAAACAAAATGTAATTCTTCAAACGAAGATAGGGCACATGGTACACTTAAAGAAACACAATCTTATCGAAAAATAGGAGAAGTTAAACACTTTTATTTATTATTAGGTACTCATTGCAGGACTTACTCCTTTGCGAAAAATATAACTGGACCATATAGTAAAGATAGAACTGGACTCAATTTCGATATAAAAATACATATTACTTACAGTGTAAGAGCCCCCAACTGCCAGAATTCATTTTGTATAGTGTACCACAACAGGTAACAGCGATTGGATAATATGAACCCTGAGTAGTGGTTGTATCAGAAATAACGGTCTTCAAAGTGAATAAAATTATTGTTCTAACACGTCTGTTATGTATGATAATCGCTGTATCATCTGCACTTGTTATTTCTTTATCAATAGTTGCTTTTAAAAAAGTTTTTATATATATCAAAAACAGTATTGGTACAAGTGTACTTCCTTGAGGTATGCCATGTTTAATGTACCTACATAAACCAATCTAGTTGGATGCCAGTGAAACCAAATGAGTGCAGCATTTTTTGAAAGCATGGAGTGTGGATATTGTATCTAACGCTTTAGATAAGTCGATAAAAATGCCTAGAACCTTCCGCCTTTTGAAAATGCATCAAACTATTCCAGAAAATTCATTTTCATGCAGTAAAATTCAGGCGGAATATAAACTTGACTTTCACTATCCAATAGCCAAAACATATTTCCTTAGTTAAAGCACAAAATATTAAAAAAAAAACATGTAACCAGTGTATCTACAATGCTTTCTGTTAAAATACTTGAAATACACCTTTGTATTATTTTCGCGTAGAAGCCAAGAGATTCTATAAATAATTTTGATCATTAAATAGTCTACTTAAAACAAGTTTGTTTAAATTTTGATCGAAATAAGTTAAGGGTGCTTGATAGTGTACTTTCATAATTAATTACTGCGGCAACATTATATTGAACAACTTCCCCTGAGAAATAAACTTAATTCATTATTATAAATAGGTAATTTATACATCACACATCCACTATTTTAATACTAAACTTAGACATTGATTATACGGATACCTTAGCAATAACCTTTTACTTTTTCATTACGATGATGACCCAGTTGTTACCCGGAATTACCTTCCATAACGCAATTGTAGTGCCTACATTGACTTATGCTTGTGAAACGTAGACATGGCAAAGGGTTCTTGAAAGTAGAATAAAAGTCATAGAACTTAGATTATTAAGGAGAGTGTGTTACAAAATACTGCATGATTAATAAGAGAAATAAAAATAAAGGCCAAAAATATTGACTAAAAAATGTACCAAGGCGTTAGAGGTTTAGTAAAACTAGGAGTCATCCTAGAAAGTAATGATATGAAACGTGAATTATATTTTGAAGAAAATATAAAACATAAGAATCTTTATGTAAATGTTGTCGGCAATCGTCGCTTAGTTGTTGGGCATCTGACTGCTGATCGAGTCGCGGGTTAGATTCCTAGTGGAGAAACAGTTTTTAATTATGTGGATAATTAAAACTGTTTCTCCACTAGGAATAACAAGTATCCAGAATGTGGATACTTGTTATTGGATGCGTATTAAATTAATATTTTACATAGTTGCCCGAGAACATAGTGAATAAATAAAGATGGCCATAAGAAAATGACGCACGATCTTCTTTCCCTATCCCATTACAGACATAGCGTTATGTTACGTTACGTTTTATTTTAATTTATTTTAGTCGGAAACATAACACCTTTTTTAAAAAAATGCATCATAATACTTCATAATTAACAAAGAAATAGGCCAATTATAATGCTTCACAAAATTATATAAATATTTTTCAAATTATTCCATGAAGAGGACATTGATCAGATTATAGGGAGATAGTTTTTTTAGTTATTATAGATTGATTGTGATTAATTAGTTCAATGGAATATTTATCAGAAGATTATTTGCGTGTTCAAAAATTATTGTTAAAACTCATCTCTCTATATTAAGATATACTACAGACAATCGGGGCAACTGATAATTTATTCATAAAATAAAAGATAGAACTCACTCTGATAATTGTATTTATTTAAATTACGGTTTTACCTTGTAGGTGTTTAATATTTATTATATTCAATTTACACGTAATAAAAATATCGAGGAGAATTCGCGATACTTCAGGCCACGGCAACTGGAGATATTCCGAATGAATTGCATAGATGGAGACGGCTGTTTATAACTTCAGCTTGCGTTGGTAGCAATGACGTGAAGTTAGTGATGTGGGAACTTCATAGGGATGTTCCACCACAAGGTGAATGATATTTAGGATATGGTAAGGAAACTGGGAAATGAACTGGAAGGATGAAATAGAATAATCTCCAATGCATGCGACTAACCTATGCATGTACATAGTCGCATTCAGAATATGCTTTAGTCCGTGTAGAGACAGATTCAATGGATCGGATTGAGGGTGAATATTATTATAGTTGTTACAGCAGCGTTTGTATATGATCTTCAAATTTAATGCATATCAAGATAGAAAAATTTGGTGTTCGGTACTCTCTGCCTACCCAATGAGGAACACGGCGTGACAGTATGTATGTAGTAGCATCACCTTTGATACAATTCACCTATACAATAATACGCAAATTCTTCGCAAATTGATAAGTTTCATGATTTCTCATGATTCCCATGATCATACATCTTGGCTTAGTTCAGATGGAACCACCCCAGAACAAATCCCTTTCTAGTGAAAAAGTAATCGTCGAATTGGGACAACGTGGTACAGAATTATTAATGATTGCAGATGTTTGCGCAAATTGAAGAATTTTCAAATTTTTTCTCGTGAGTTCCATCATCACAACTCGACGAAATCATCTCTGAAGCACTTCCTTCCTCTTAAAAATGAAATCATAAAAATCGGAAAATTATACTGTAGATTTCTAATCGTTCAAGTGCAAATTGAAAAGTTTGATGAATTTCTCATGGATACCATGATCATATCTTGAGCAAATTGGGACCAATCGGAAGATACATCCTTTCTAATGAAAAAAAATATCCAAATCGGTCAACGTGCAAACTTTTCCACGGGCAAACTCTGCCTCACATTCCTTTACGTTATTTTCGTAAGTCGTGCATCACTCATTCTTTCAACATAACCAAACCACCTTAAAGCTTTTTCACTATACATTGGCTTTTGTTAGCCTCTACATTTCCTCATTTCGTATTGTTTCAAGTTGAATACATTTTTATCCGATGTTTTTTTTTTTCTGGGTCTCAAATGATTACGCCTGGCCCCATGTCTGTCTGTCTCGGCCAAATGTATGTAATTGACAGTTCTCTCCCCCTCTCTCTCTCCCCAATATTATTCGATATGAAGCTGTCACTTTTATACAATTTTATCCGAAACGAATATTATTATTTGACGAAATCGACAGTTGACTTCGTAAGCGATACTCTGATTACATTCCTATGTTTTCTATCATGTCAATGTCATTTCATTTATTTTATTTATGTTATAAGTAAATATCACTGCTTTCGGAAAAACAACATTTCTTTCTTTGGATGTAAGTATTATTAATTTATTTCATTCAGAAAGAAAAGAATTGTTAGTTAATTACATCAACTCAGAAATTGGATTAAAAATTATTTATTGTGCATGAATCACTTTTTTAAATCACTTTTGCAGGACCAATTAAAAAAAAGAAGACTCACTTTTTTCGAAATCGAATGTGAACGTAAAAAAAATATTGGTTTAAAACTCGATTTTATTTTTCTTCATATAAATCTGGTTTTTGGTCAATGTTTTTCTCAGTGTAGCAAATGAAGCCAAATCAAAAAAGCATAAGATATAGCAACGTCAAGGAAAAACATTTATATTATGCTGTTTTTTTCATATTTTCTTTCTTATTGATTATAGGTATGAAAAAGGTATGTCTGGCATTTGGGAGCGGTTGCTTTTACGAGTTGTTCTCTCTATAGTTTAGACCTCTATAGTTTATACCCTCCATCATTCCTTCGACGATAGTAACAAGCAGACCCGGATGTCTGTTGTTATGGCATATCCATTTGGAGCGTTGTTGTGCAATCCTCTTTAAGAGTTGTCTCGTTTCTGACTCTGCTCAGTACCGCGTCTTTTGGAATATGGTCTGACTAATAGATCCTAGCCATGCACCTATGGCAACACATTTCGAAGCCAGCCAGATGTTCAGATTCTCTATGCAGATAGTCCACGTTTCGCTGCCATGCACCTGAAGCACGACTCTTGCTTGTTGAAATTTTTATTTCTGCGTTTGAGCCGCCATATTGAGATATTCTGCGACCATCTTGTTATATTATAGATGCTGTAAGAATTTAATTAGTTATTTGATTTAATCTTTAATAGTTATTATTTAAATACAAATTAATATGAAACCCTTTCTTTCCGATGGCATAAACTCGGCTGTTTTTAAAGACTTGTCGGTTTCATGAATAATTCTGAAGGCACTTCGGTTTTCTAACATAATTGCTGAAAAATAATGTTTTTTTAATCATTCCCATTTTAAAATATCAAAATTGAGTTTTTTAGTTTTTATTTAAATATTATATACCTATAAAGCGTAAAAGATTTACAAAAATACAAATTGGGGTAATCATTTAGTATTATCGACAACCCACTAGTTTTTTTTTTCCTTTCAATTGTACAAATCAAGCATCATTAATTTTATACCTTCTCTGGTTAAAATTTAACAGATACCTGACTTAATGTATAATATGATATATTGTATGATATAAGTGGTGTAACAAGTATCAAAACAGATATAATTCAATACCTTAGTAAATTTCGATAGACCGCATTGTAATTTTTGATAAATGGTAATGACATAAGTGCTAAATGTGCCCTTGTGTTTTGTCGTCATTTATTATCCAGATTTACCATGCCAAGTGGTCCACCGCACACCGCATTTACTTATAGTAGTTGGATACATTCCAAACATAGTATAGCCCCTTTCGGTGGTCCGATATCATCAACAATTTTCAATATTGTTTAGCCACTAGCCTATTGGACTCCATAGACTACCCCACGTGCTCGTTACCGATACCCAATGGCGGGCTGGCGATTCTAGTAGACATTAAATAATGCATGACTTTCTAGTAAATTTTGACGCTGTTTGAAGATTATTAAGATATTAAAATACAATGTCAAACTTAATAAGTAAAATAAATTGAATCAAGAAACGAAAAACTTCAGATTAAAAATGAACAATAATTTATGCTTACTAGACACGAAATAAATGTTTTTAAAAGTATTGTTATTGTTCCGTGTTCTCAAATGTGCAAAAAGTAATTTTTCAGTAAAGAATCGTTACTCTTTTCCACATTTTTTTTTATTTTAAGCCCCTTCTCTGCTGGCATTCGAATCCAGGGTGCAGACATAGTGAAAGAATAATAATAATAAACACTTCCTTGCATTCTGCGCAAGTGGCGAGAATCATCCATCATCAAATCATTCATTTTGCCTCTTTAGTCGATATACAGTGAACAGTTCTACGAGTAGTTTGGATCTCTCGTAGACGAGTGGATAGCCGATGAACAATGTAAATCCCAATGATTTAAGAACTTTTCGTGCAATGCATTTTTATCGTTCTTTTTGCGTTCTGTGAAGGAGTCGATCACAATCCCGCACTCATGGATCATATAAAGATCGTTGAAAAACATTTATGATTGATTTGTATAATTGAACAAGTTAGCAGTATTGTTTTGTTGTATGTAGTTATTAAATAAATCAGTTGACAAGGGAAGACGGCCTATTGTCCTATTAAATAAATAAACCTTTGTTGAACCAATATAGATATTTGATAGGTTTCAATTCTCAAACAAAATTCCACAGCACCAAACAATGATATATAAAAATAATAGATACGTTACTAGTCTTTAAATTCGGTAAACAAAAAGGGAAGCACATGCCTCATTTATTATTTCAACTTACCGCTCTTTTGTTGCACGCAAGATGTTGTAGCGTTCTGATATATTGTTGTAGTCAAAATCCCATCTTGTATAATGAAAACATGTAAAAATTACGCTATAACTATGATGGAACGACCAGATGTGCAGCATAAAAATTCGATTACTATTATATTTATATGGATTTTTCGATAGTTATTTTTATTTCAAGTAAACGAGAGATTAGTCAAGTCATATTCGCTTGTAGATAAACTGAGGTATTCTGTTGTTGAATTCGCTTTTTCACACAGCTATAACTTAAAATAAGTTTGCCTCTTTCACAGTCATAACTTGATGTGAGAGATAATTATAATGTGATTGCACTGGAGTAAAAGAGAAAATATATCTACAGTGTGTGTCTATTGTTACATGATCTATTTCTCACTTAATATACTCTGTCGTGTGTGCTCTTTCTTGGTGATATTGTAAGAATTCTTTAAACTGTAACATTTTTGAAGAGCGTTTGGTTCACATATCACGTGTCTATGTATATATAAAATGTCACTAGCACCAAAACTACCACTATGAAATTTAGAAGACTATAGCAAGAAGAGTATCGACGTATCTTTATCATAACATGCATAACATACTCCGGCAATAGCTGGCGTAGTATGTTATAAGTGTAATGGACACACAAATGTTGACCGCATCAAAATACAAAATATTCAACCCCCCTATGAAGGTTAGAGTCCCAATAGCCTTCCAGCTAAACATTCCCATTCGTGAATCCCCATGCAAAACTCTATCACCGCATACATGTAATTTGAAATTTGCATTTTATGCTTAAATTTTCGATTTATACCGAACGCGATGTCAGTGTATTATTTTGGATAGTGAATTTCATTATATTAAATTAAATAATGGCTAGACCATTAATGAACACTCAAAACTAATTATCAATTTGCCAAAATCGGTCAAAGTTTATTTAATGATTTCACACAATACCTATTTTATTAAAAGTAAAGTATTCATTACAAAAAGGAATTGATTCTTCACAAACAATTAGAAACTTTTACATTCAATAAAAATAATTACAATAGAAATTTAACCAACAGTAAAATAATTAATTGTGTTGAAAACAAAGTGGTAGGAAAAGAAATCAGATGAATATTTTTGGTTTTCGTGATACTATTTTTGCCGTTTTAATATCTGGGTTTTAACTATTCCAGAATGCCAGAATTATAATAATAATAATAATAATAATAAACACTTCTTTGCATCTTGCTCAAGTGGCGAGTTAATTGCTGTATGGCAGTTTCATCCAACTAACCAGTGTTTCCAGTCCAGAATACACTCTCATTTATCGTTTCATACATCGAACGCTGAAAAAATGATATACTTACTTTACTTTTTACGGCTTTTCCTGCACCTTTGGCTACGTC
Organism: Molanna angustata; assembly: GCA_963576475.1. NCBI lineage: Eukaryota > Metazoa > Arthropoda > Insecta > Trichoptera > Molannidae > Molanna > Molanna angustata. The sequence continues at coordinate 34,757,976 of OY754967.1, read as the reverse complement.
ATCGAGTATTTTTCTTCTACACTCTTGGCTCCCGTTCGGCCAGCCACTTCACAGCCTCTGAAATCGCCCCGCCCTATACTCCTCCTTCATACCTCTGTATCGGGCACTTCTCTACTAGATGCTGGATAGTTTGGCTTCTTGCTCCACAGTCACATTCCGAAGAATCCCTTTTTCCCCATTTTTACATTTGGTAGTTACATCGTCCTTGACGTGTACGAATTCTGTTTTGCTGAATCCAAACTTTTCGGGGAAGGTTATAACCTGGAACCCTTTCGTTACGGTCTTGGATAATGTGTTTGTTTAATATCATTTCTGCATCTTTCCACTTCTCTTTCCATGTTCTAAGTATGTTGAATCCGCAGAGTTTGTTCGACCAAACCGGCTTTCTGGATTTGAGTCGTTGTCTTGGTGGACGTAATATATCTTGAAATTCGGGAATTGCGAGAATATATCTTGAAATGATGTCACGTGTCATACTAAACAAGCCTGCCCCCCTAGACAACATGCCATTTAAGCTAAGCGTTATATCGCTAAGCGATAGTAAATGTATGGAATTGGTGGCTATGACATCACGTGACAGCCACCAATTTCATACATTTCTATCGCTTAGCGATATAACGCTTACCTTTAATGACATGTTGTCTAGGGGGGCTGACCATCATGTTCTTTAACCATGATTTGAACCTTCATACAAGAATGGTCCAGTAATGTTTATTTATTTATTACTTAAATCGCTCTTGTAACCTCAAATGGAGGAACATTGGCCAGGGTCAAGTTTGGTATAAAATCGTGCATTTGTTACTTACATCGAAATGAACATCAAATTATGAAATATGTTGAGTACAAAAAATATATATATTTCTTAAATTAAAATCCATTGACGTTATTTATTTCAAGTAGTATATATTTATTTCAAGTAGTATATAGCGAAAAAATAAATATCTGACATTTTAAGTTTAAAGTAATGTAACACTCATGAATAAATAAAGAAGAAAGGTTGTACTGATGACGAAAACCTATTGAACATTGCTAAGAGGGCGACTGCTGCCAAAGTACCTATTTTTTCAATTTGAAATTGCATCATTAATACAAAACAAATCATTTTGAAAAAAAATACCTAGTTAGTTTGGATATTAATAAAGAAAAATATACCTTAACTTTTTAATTATGTTCTGTATATTATTCTTGTAGAAAAATAATAAGTACCTACCTACCTATATCCCGATTTTTGACATTTATCTTCAATTTCTAAAAAAACATTAGGTATAGCTCAATTTATTTTTTTATAAATAAAAGAAGAACAAAATATCTGGAAAAATATGATGTGACGTTGCATTAATGCACCAGGTTTAGTAAATTCAGAGAATTGAATTCTCATAAATGAATCGACAGTTGGATTATTTTTTTCAAAACAATTTGATTAGAAATACTGATGGTATATCAAATTGAAAAATATGTACGTTGGCAGCAGTCCCCCCTTAAATTACACAGGTACATCATAATACCATTCTCATGATACAAGTGCAAAATTTGAAAAAACGAAAATATTTTTACAAAACTGTACAATGTAAATTTTTACCTGGCAAATTTCAAAGTGGTATCGTCAACACTCAAATAACATTTCCATCAAACGTGTTTGAATTACTAATATGAACGTGTTTTAAACAACCTCGGATTTATTGGATACAAAACAGATTTTTCAGAAATCGGTTGACGGTAAAACGAATTTGTATCAAACCGTGTATCGACGCGACCGACGGTGAGGAATATTTGAGCGGGAGAGGAGGGGGAAACTGACGAAGGAGGGGATCTATACGTGATCAGCAAGTATCATCGTGATAGTAAATGTTTACACTGTATATTATGTTCATTTACCTTAATTTAATGACATTGTATTAATTTTTATTATAATTCAGTATTGTGAAACAAAATGCTTGTTTTTTAACATTTTTTTTGCATATTGACGCCGTAATATATGATTGATTCTGAAATTGACGTCATTGTCAGTGTTTTTTTTTTCAATTTTTTTTTTTTTTTTTGATTAGGAAACAAAACAGGAGTACAGATAGAAAAGTACATGATAAATATAAAAGAAGTATACAACAATCTGTACACCCAATAACATTGTTTCACATAATAATAGAATGGTAAGTACTACAAACTATCCACATCAATAAATATAAAAGAAGTATACAACAATCTGTACACCCAATAACATTGTTTCACATAATAATAGAATGGTAAGTACTACAAACTATCCACATCAATAAATATAAAAGAAGTATACAACAATCTGTACACCCAATAACATTGTTTCACATAATAATAGAATGGTAAGTACTACAAACTATCCACATCAATAAATATAAAAGAAGTATACAACAATCTGTACACCCAATAACATTGTTTCACATAATAATAGAATGGTAAGTACTACAAACTATCCACATCAATAAATATAAAAGAAGTATACAACAATCTGTACACCCAATAACATTGTTTCACATAATAATAGAATAGTAAGTACTACAAACTATCCACATCAATAAATATAAAAGAAGTATACAACAATCTGTACACCCAATAACATTGTTTCACATAATAATAGAATGGTAAGTACTACAAACTATCCACATCAATAAATATAAAAGAAGTATACAACAATCTGTACACCCAATAACATTGTTTCACATAATAATAGAATGGTAAGTACTACAAACTATCCACATCAATACAAAATAAAGAAAATAAAAGAATATGCATATTTAAAAACAACAAACAATTTCAATAAAAAAACAACGTTAGAATAAGCATATTTAAAAAATAACAAACAATTTTAATGAAAAAAAACAATGAAATAAAGAATGATATAACTACCTACGTGATGTATAAAATAAAATAAAGGAAGAAAGGATGAGAGGTAGGAAATTGTGTCATCACTGATTTTAGTTATTATTATTTTCATTAGGGAAACATACAGCAGTAAACATTAGATCAAATTTTATGAAGCATTAATTGGTCGAATAAGGTTCTTCAAGATTCATTCTTATTACTGGTAATTTAAAGGAATGTTGACGAGGCGATGAATGTGTGCCAGGATAGAAAGATATGGCGTTCGGTTCTCTTTGCCTACCGCATAAGGGACATGAGGTGATGGTTTGTATGTATGTATGTAATTTAAATTTTACTAATTATTAAATATTAGGGACGGGCAAAGTTCCTGAAAAAAACAGGTGTCAACCTATAAAAAGAAGAAGAAGAAGAGTAAATATAAGATGGAAAAAAACTATTGATGTTACTCTGCTTTATTATCAGGTATCGGAAAATAATGATTTTATACTATTAAGTACATTTTTTTATATCAAACATTTAGAGCAGGCCTGTGCAAACTGCGGCCCGCCACACGTTTCAGTGCGGCCCGCAAGCAATATGCGTCAAAAATCAGAAATATATTTTTTCTAAAAAACCTCATATTTAGCCATAACATCGCATGCATTGCAATTGCAAAAGAGGAGAGAAAATAGAAAAAAATTATATTTTGAAATCAACAAAAGAAAACTGAAATTTCACGCTGTGGATTTTTTTCTTTTAGATTTCGATTCGATTTTCGAAACAAATATAAGAAGACTGTCATTTTCTGGCTACGTGGACTTTTATGATTTGATTTATAGAAAAAATCAAAAACGAAATTTTCTCGCTGCACGGAATGTATTTAATTTCATTTGTTTAAAAAATCGTTTTTTTTAATGGGAAAAAATAACCAATGTAAAATTTTAAATATTTCGCTGCACGTCAGTCTCTTTCGTTTTATTAATTTCACAATTTAGATTTTTGATGACGATTAGGAATTTTGGGAAAAAATATATATATATATTTTATTTTTTTATTAATAGGGCACAGCCACCAATAGAGGCGGATTTGTGTTGTACAATTTAGATCATAATATAGGTATTTACTGTTGAAAAGAAGAGTAAAAACAGAATTCCATTATATCTCATAGAAATAGGGGTTTACATTAAATGATTGCAAAAGGGAAGCATATGTACAAGCAATTAAAGAATTACCAATAAATCATTAAATGCGTCAGTCACTTTCTAATGGTCGAGTGAAAGGCTACCTACAATCAGCTATATCTTTAAACCGGTGGTGGAGATGAATTTAACTATTTCTAATATTACATGTCGTGAGCCAATCGCCAACAGATGCTCCATATTAAAGGGTCTTTCTATTTTCACCACTTCTCCGTACATACCTCTATCCGAGACCAACGGGCAGGCAAAGAAAACATGGTTGAGTGTCTCAAGATCCTGACCGCACTCGCAGTACGGGCTGTTAACAACTCCTATTCTGAATAGATGAGGGGCTATTGAGCAATGTCCGATCCGCATTCTACATATAGTTGAGACGACACATTTGTTCAACTGATAAGCTGTATACCAAGGCTTTCTTGGAATCTTAGGTTGAATATCTTTATAAAATCTGCCTTTGTTCGAAGTCGGAGAGTTCCATTCCTTCTCCCACTCGTTCCAAGTTCGAGACTTGAGCGATAGGATCACGTCGTCGAATGTAGGAAAGAAATTATTTAAATTTTCGCCCGACTCAATGGCGGATTTGGCCAACCTGTCCCCAATTTCGTTGCCCTCGATTTCTCGGCGTGAGGGAATCCAAGCAATCTTTATATATTGTTAGTATATACCTATTATTTAAAAGCTCACACACACACACTCACACGTGATTATACATACATACATACATACCATCACGCCATATCCCTCACGGGGTAGACAGAGAGATCCGAACGCCACTTATTTCTATCTTGACAAATATTCATTAACTCGTCAACATTCATACATCGTCTAATACCTGTTCGTCTGTTGTTCACGCTTCTAACATTTCCGTCTTTCAAAATACATTCCATTCCTGTCAGCAATGTATATTTTCTTCGTCAGGCGTTCCTCATTATTGAATTACACATTATTATTGAATTTTGATATCCAAAATATGTAATTTGTAATTAATTAATTAATATTATAATAATTAATAACTTTTATTGTGATAAAAAACGTGGAGGACTTATTGCCCGCAGGCAATTCTACCAGTCAACCACCAAAGTAAATTCAATCAGTTACAGGTTTAATTAACAAGAAAATACAAATAAAAAAAAAATAGGTAAAAAAATAGGAGGTAAATAAGACAAAAATGACCTTATAAGTCTGGCGCAATTCAGGGGTGACTTCTATGCGAAAAATGCATTTGTCACCTCAGGTATAAGAATTGTTGCTCTCATTATTTACAAAAAAAAACGATTCTCTCAATAGATTCGCGCGTTACCGTAAAAATAAATAAAAAATAATAAGAATGTTGTTCATAATTTCACACATAGATGGCTGTAGTAAATATTCCTTATTTTCAAGCGAAAATAATTTCAGTATTGCAATATATAGAACTTTCAAAATTGAATTGATAGGGATCTCATTAAAAAGGCATAATTGGTGAACGTTGCGCAAGCGCATAAAGTGATCACGTAAACCAATCGATGACAGGTCGTAAGCACTGTAGGTGCCTTGATTTCCCGGTTCTCCTACAGTAAATATTCCAACTTCGTCTCTATTCAGATAATTAAAAATCTGTTAAAAAAAAATAATAAGTAATTTAAAATACAAAATAAATATACAAACAAAAATTAAAACAAAATTAAAAATACACAATAATTATCATGTGGAGTTATATGACATCTAAAGATATTATAGAACTCGATATAAAAATTATATCCATGATATGAGAAATCGCGAGGGTTTTGATTTCGCTGATTGGACCTGACCCCCTGATAGAGATACTATGTATGTTTATTGGATGGGGGGTAGGAGAGGAGAAAAGATAGAGGGATAAAGGGAAAAAGACGTGAATTTGTGATTATTTGTGTAATATAATAGTATTCGAAGCTTTTCATTTAGGTTTAGAGAAGATAATTGATATTGTTATTATTTATATACATATATTATTCATCCATTGTGAACTTCAATTCGAATACAAAAAAATAAACAATAAAAGTAATAAAAACGGAATTGATAATATTTTTCATCGTTGAATTCCTTTTTGTATAGAATATTTGCAATGCAATTTTCTTCTAATTCACAAAGAAAGTTCAAATTATTTTTCACTATGTCATTTCCATAGTTTGACACAGAGAACCAATAAATTAATGTAAATTTTAATAAACATTTTTTTTTAAGTTGAAATTTTTACAATTTTATTGAGATTCATGGCCCGGTTGAAAATGCAACAACCAAAAAAAAATAACTAAGGTTTTAATACATTTTGTTACCGAAATGTATTTATCTCCTGGTTGGCAATATTAATCAGTCCACGAGAGTTCTCTCTAGTTGAGGTGTCTCCAGAGAGGAACAAAAACCATCTCAATTGTCGTGTCCGCAGCTCGCATCCCTTGGAAGTATCGTTCTTCTTTACAGCCCCCAAACCGACTGTATCCGACGGTTTTTTTTTATTCCACGGCGCAATAACGTACGGGGACATTTTAAACGGTTAACTGCCTTCCTTTATTGGCCAATCTCTGAGGCATTTGTTAAGTCTAACTTTTAACTTTATCGAGGCTGCGAGGTAAATTATTGTAACCGTACTTAAAAGGCAACAACGCGACTTTGAATGCTTCCGTTTCATATTAGGTATAATTTGACTTGACGTAAAAGTTAAAATTGTCATAGGGTTGACAATTTTCATATTACAAATTTCAACCAGTTATTTTTTACGATATTTCTTCCTTCTTGATTTGAGGTTTCATAATAAATAATTTACTAATAGTTATAAAATAAAATTGTTGATAGAGTTCCCTTGGATGGGACAAAAACTAACTTAATGTTAACGCAGTGAGTTTTTGAGTACAACTTTTTATTTTCACTATAAAAATTACATGTTCATCGTGAATAAAATATACAAAAAAAACCTGTTGGTTAAAATTAAATTTTTATTTGTAACAAAAAACAATGATTCGACATGTATGAATAAAAATGAGAAAAGATTGAATATTAAACAATTGTTTTGAGTATTTATCAAAATATATACATTATTTAAATAGCATAACAAAACTAATAACTATAAATAACATGACATAACTAATAATAACATAACCTACATTACATTAATAACATAACTAATCTTCTTTCATTAAATCATTTTGTTTTAAGCCACGAATAAGTTTTTTTATACAAACGGTTGTGTCAAATAACTCATTCGTGGTTTAATGCAAGGTTAATTTTAAGTAATTATTTGTTGTTTGTTAAATATCATAAAAATGTTCCATAAATATCTTAATTGAGCGTAAAGGTATATTTTAGAAAAACATAAATTTTACAATCATAAAAAATGAACAAACATACTAAGTATGATAAGGGGAGTGGAAAGATTGATTGACAGATAGGTAAGATAGATAGGCACTATATTATACCATCACGCCGTTTCTCTATTGGGGTTGGCATAAAGATAGAAGAAGTTATTTTTCACATATTTATTTATTTATTTACGAGGGCCAGAGGCTTCTTATTGCTTATTCCTAGGCATAGAGGGGCAGCGTTTGAAGGCAGTTTCAAATACACTGCAACAAAATGTTGGAACGACTTGCCTCCTCCGCTAAAAGCAGTGGAAAAAATCTATTTTTTTAAAGAGAATTGTCGAGCGATGCTTCTGTATAAATAAATGTGTGTATATATGTATGTGCGTGTATGTATATTTATGCATGTTTGTATATTTATATATGTGTATTTTTGGAGCATTTTTTGTGTTTTTGGTATTTATAATATTTATCTGCATATAAATTAAGTAGACCTCGTGTTATAATACATAATCAATAGGATCATGCTGAAAACCAGCTGCTGGGGTCCTTTTGAGTCAGAAAGGTTGTTTTTCTTTTCATTTGTTGATATATGTCTATGTATTTGTATGTAAACTTCTTTTGGTCTCAATAAATGTTTATTTATTTATTTATTTTATATTTTATTTACATACAAAACGAGTAAACTTTCCACATTATGTTAGTGTACGCCTTCTTTCCTCTTGAAAAGTAGACAATATCTAAACGTACATACATACTAATTATTTAATACAATCGAATACTTTATTAATTGCATATATGCCAACATTGGATTTTTTCCCTGTCAGAGGTCAAATGATATTTTTATTGATAAACTTTTATAGTTCACTGAACTCGATTATGTAACATTACACATCGTTTTTCTGTTAAAAATCCAATGACTAATTCACATTGGACAAGTTTATTGATTTATGAAACATTCTTTTGAAACACGTTTATAACGTTTCCGAAGCAAGCAATCAACTGGACGCGCTTTTACCCTCTTTCAAAATCATATTGAACTGAAAAGAAACACGCAAAATGATATTTAATTCAAACACTGTCGATGTTTTACCTTTTAGTTGTATTCATAGACTAACTATTTATTCAACGGTGTAATAAACAAACTAATATGTAGGTATCGTGCATGACTAATGTAGGTAAGTTATTCAATTGTTTTTTTTTAGTGATTCATAGAAAAAACTCGAATATACCGATAGAAAGGACAATAGATCAATTTAATTTTAAGCGTATATACGTATATATGTATAACAACTTTATTATTTAGACTACTCGGTATAATCATGGCCTAAAAGACTTTGTTTTATTTATATTTGGTGAAATCAATAGGAAATACACAATTAATTTTATTTATATTGGTCGTTTTCAAATTAAGTGCAAACAATTCTCCTAAATTCCTATTCTATATAATTAATTTTAAGAAATATAAAATTAATTGCAATATAAATATCTCCAAATATCTTGAACAAGACTTTTGGGTGCGCAGAGCGCAAATTTGTGTATTTTTGCTTCGTTGGTTTATGTGCAAATCGCCATCTTTCTAGGCAAAATGGCTAAGACATTTGGCGACAACTATAGTAAACATTTATTATAAACAATAATAATCTTGAATCTATTTTTCCACTTTTTCAAAAGTAATTCCTCGTAACAGAGTTGTTTTTCCTACAAACTCAACAATGTTTATAAAAATAAAACAAATTAATTTTCAATACATTTTTATTTAAACACGTAATTGTAGTGACTACATGCTTAGTTTACCCTATATTTTATATTGATTTATAAGATAATGTCAAGTTAAATTATTCTGAATTTACTACAAGATTATTATTAATGTTTACTAGTGCGATGTATTTTGTATTTATGTTAAAAAATGAGGTTTTGACGTAATTGACTAGACACATTTTTTTTTCTCGAGGGGCAGCACTAAATTGGCAAACGGTCCTCTAACATGTAATTGTGTGAATTTATGTACCATCAAATATATTTTTGTGATATAACGGGGTATTGAAGATGAATTATGTATGTTATATTTAATTTTTTGTGAAAACATAATATATGTAGATAAACCGGATTTTGCGACGTAGTCCATCGTGAGTATAACAAAAACTCAAGAAGATGATTGTTTATCTATAACAGTTATCATTTTGATTGTTGCTGTTTTTGTCCCTTTTGTTTCTTTTATTTCTTTTGCAATTAATGATAATTATTAATACAGTAAAATTGTATAACATCTTTCTTCTTTTGCGAATAAGAATATATTTTAAGCAGGTATCATTTGAGGCCACTTTTTCTTATCACGGAAATAGTATTTCTCAAAAACACACAGTCTTAAATTCCAGAAAGTAAAGAAAATTCAAAACTTACAAAAATTTTATACTCTCAATTTCGAACTTTTGTTTCAGTCAGGGTTTATCAACTTTAAAAATTTTACACTATTTTTTCATATATCTCAAAAACCATAAAGCTTGAGTGCTGGAAATTGGTATAAATATAGACAAATATAAAATTTCAAATTTATTTTTTTCAAAATTTCCAGAAATTCCGAAACTTGTTGATATAAAAATACTCAAACGTAGTTCACACTAATTTATTTATAATACTATAAAAATATCTTAATCATGTGTGATGCTGTAATATTGTTTCGTTGAAATTACGTCGAGGGCTATATTTTATAGTATAGAATGCAATAAAATGAAATTTAATTGATCGAGCAGGCCATCAGTTCAAAACAGACTTAATTGAAAATAAGTAAATAAACAATTTGTATATTCCCAAAAAAATACATCACTGCCTTTTTTATTTTTTTTTGTGTAAAATTTAAAGTAACACAAACCTTTATCACATTGTATATTTTTGACAACGGATAATATTATTTTATGTCCGTTCCATTAGATTAAAAAACGTTTGGTGTATATATACGTATACCCATATTAAAAGTATAATTCAGGACTAAACCCACATTCCGGTAGTGGGCTGAATGTGAGCGCAGGAGGAATGTATTTTTATTAAAATATAAACAATAGCCCGGTTTTTATCACCCGCGTGTGACTTGCGGGAGGCTTAAGCGATAAATATTAAATTGGCCTCGGAAAAGTACGCCCCTGGAATGCATGGGTGGAGAGAGGTGAAAAAAAACTTGACTTATTTCGACATACATGAAAATTCACTCGCACGATCATTTTTCTACGTACCGCAGTGATTTTTTAATATTCAAAAAACGTGTGTTTTATTTTGGAAAATTCAAATTTAATTAAAACAATACACATCTAAGGTATATTATTTATCTAAATAAATATATTTTTTATAAAAAACAAAAATACATTATCACAATATATAAACAAAATATAAATGAATAAAATCAATTCAAAATAATTATATATTTTATTTATTTGGTATAATCCACTTCACTAGGCAGAGCCAGTTTCAGAAAAAATATTTTGCATTATATCTCACAGAAAAAGAACAGTATACTTCACCAGTGACTTGTGACAATGGAGAGTGGCGTATCAGGCACAACTACGAATTGTATGATCTGTACAAGGAGGCAACCATAGTGACAGAAATAAGAATAGGAAGACTCAGATGGGCTGGACACGTCCAAAGAATGAGCGAGGAGGACGTCCCAAGACGGATCATGAATGGTGCACCGAGGGGACGAAGAAAAGTTGGAAGGCCGAAGCTTCGATGGCTGGACGGTGTGGTGAAGGATGCGAACAACATCGGCGTCCATAACTGGCGCAACGCGTCGCAGGATCGACAGTCATGGAGGCGGGCTCTGCAGGAGGCTAAGACCCGACCTGGGTTGTGGAGCCACAGATGATGATGATGATGATGATACTTCACCAGTATACTGCTCGCAGCATACTGGTGAAGTATGCTGCGAGCTTTTTTTTTTTTTTTTTTCCCCTTTTTCTAATCCATGTTTCTATTGTTTTCAATGTTTCATCAACTGTATGCCTTTTATTTATTTTTTATCGTATATTTTTTTGGAACTAAATAATAGTAATGTCTATGTCTGAATGTTGTGTTTGTCTTTATAGTAATTAGAAAATGCCTGTGTTTCGTTTCGTAATTATGTTGCGGTGTAAGATACTCTTTTTATCATCTACACAACAGTAGGGTACATACATATGTACATATAATTATTTATTTATTTGTTAGTTCTTGTACACTGGCGGCTTTATTGCAATTTCATCCACCCAACCACAATCGATAATAATAAACAATTCAATGTGTACTATGACAACAGGTTATCACATGAGAAAAATAAAAAAAATAAAGATAATAAAGATAACAAAAAAATAGAAAAAAAGGATTGAATATAATAACAGTTCATAGCAATGTTAGGAAAACTAAAGGATAAGTGAGAGGAAGAAGAAATTAGATATTTATTATATTTTCTCATGCAAATGTCATAATGGTTGAGTATTTTAATACTTAAAAGTACGTGTTTTCAATAATGAAAAATGATATAATCAGTTGTGTAGATTTTTACAACTACATTATATCTTATTTTTTATTTCATTTCAAATGTGACTATGAACACTCTTTACTGGTGAAAAGCCATGTAAATATTTACTAAATCTGGCTCTTAGTTTTTTTTTTTTTATAAAGTCGATAATTCATATTTCGTTACTAATTTAACATCATTGTATAGATTTTTTAATAATCATTTTTTTGTATAATATAATGTACCTACAATAACGAAAATAAAATGATTTTTTTTTATTCACATAAATTGTTTTTTTTACCATAAACATATTTTTTTATATAAGTCTTTGTTATAAAATTTATTAAAAAAAATACTTCCTACATTGTGTATTTTCATCGTGCATCATCCAGATTTTCAATTCAGTGCAAAGTTACTGTTTAATAAGTAATTTTATTGAAATCCCTCTTTTAAAGTTGCAATAAGCTTTGCTGATAGAATATACTTAAGGAATTTAATGAATTCTTATGTGCTCTCTGCAACGCTATTTTATTCAAGCAGAACACTTAAATTTTCCTTGTTGCATTTGCAATGTTAAATTTTGAAAGCGCCTTGATTAAAATGAGCATTTTTAAACCGACAGTATGAAAGTTTAATGGCGCATGAATAATATATTCTGCGGAAAATGATATAACATAAAGAAAAAAACGGTGCTCTGTTTGTACCATTTAACGAATGAAAAATGTGAAATAGATAACGAACGGTCCACCGATGTCAGCTTAATTATAACATTGTATCATTGCTATTATGTAATTATAACATTGTATCATTGCTAATATAATATGTAGACTGTCACTTAGCGGCTACATTCATTTATATGTCCGATTGTGCTAAAAATATGTGATTTTTTAAAACGGGATACATTTTTACAAAAACGAAAATTGGGCAATATTCAAAAAACGCAATCATTTGCGGATACGACAAATTCTGCCTTAGACCCTTAAAAATAATATTAAAATCGTATTATGTTTGTTAAAAAATAAGGAAAAGTTTTTTGTTATTAATATGCATTTATGCATAGCAATAAGTTATAATACACTTTTGACTTTCTTGGCATGAAGTGAATTTGAAAATTTAAAAATATTTTTACGTTTATCTTAATAATGTTTATATTTTATTAGCTACGAATATTACCACTAGATGGTGTTGCTGGTATCTATTTTAATGAAATATTGTCTGAGCGTATAAATTCACAAGTTGTATTTTTTAGGTGTATTGAATAAAAATACTAACTATAAAAATATATTACGTATCTCATAGGATACATTGCAAAGGAAAAGGGAACCATATTTAAATTATGTAGATATTTTTATTACAGTCGTGCTTGTTTTTCATAAATCTTATCTCACTCGTATAACCTTTATCTATTTAATCGGCTTAGATATTTATTTCTTTACGTGAGGTAAATTAATTCAAAATATATCCCTCACATAAGATTTTATCTATTATCTCATACGCAAATTTCTCAAATTGACTAAAAATATTTATTCACGTATCCGAAAAGACATTATTGTTCTATATTCTTTTTTGATTTCCATTTTCATTTCTGAATCGAAAGAAAACCAACATTTTGTAATAATATTAACAAATGTAGGTATATTAAATTACAAATCATGTTATGAACCTTTTTATTGTGTATAATTAGTAAAATATTAAGACCTTAATTTTCTTTTTGTGCCAATTTTCAATGTTTTCGGTTAATCGAGCCGCGCTAGTTTATTCGCAATTTTGTAATGAAAGAAGTCATTTTTCAGTGTTTTGTTTTCATAAAGTACCATGAAATGATTCTAGAAACATTTCTTTCTCTCTCAAATCCAAAGGGTAGCCAATATCGGCATGAATTGCTCCGCTGGTCCACCTCCACCGGTCACTAGAATTCCTCCACTTTTCTCGTGACCCATTTTGGTTTCAAAACTTTCAAGTTTTCCCAATTCATCCCCAACACTGAAAGGGACCAATTCAACCGAATCGAGATAAATTATTTAAGCAGATTGGCTCACCGCAGCCATCTGGATTGGTTTAAATGTTTGCCGCAAAAAGTAAGTTGACTTATTCGGTGCTAAATTACTCTTGATGCTGCAAAATTTTCACACCTTATCGTTTTCTTGGTAGGTACCTGCCTCTCGAATTCTTTCCCTGTTAATCAGTTTACCTACTATTCTATAATGGATTTAAATTCTTTTGATTAATAAACATTTTTTGCCAAATTTTAAACATCTCAATAGAGACGAAGTTGGAATATTATAGAAGAACCAAGAATTCAAGGTACCTACAGAGCTTACGACCTGTCATCAGCTGGTTTACGTGATCACTTTATACGCTTACGCAACGTTCACCAATTAAGCCTTCTTATTATCTATAAGGACACGTGAAGAAAAACAAGTTTATTTCTTTAAATTGTTTAGTTTTTTTTTCTCCATTTTTACGGTTCATGAAGTTGTCCCATATACATAGTCCAACTGTCGATTTGTTCAGGAGAACTTTGTTCTCTTAACATATCGACAATGTTTCAAGCCAGGATACACGAGAATTGTATGCAGAGGTCTACTTTTTTCACGGCTTTTCCAACTTTGAAGTCAAAAAACACCAACTTAGAGGCTTCGCAGCATATATGTTCCATACACGGATTTACTCAGAATTCGGAGTAGAACATTTCGTGTGTCTGTGTGTGTGTGTGTCTGTGTGTGTGTCTGTGTGTCTGTGTGTGTGTGTGTGTGTGTGTGTCCCTTATAACTTTTGATCCGCTCAATTTACAGAGCCTAAAATTTCAGAATATATAAACAGTTACAGGCCTACAAAACTTTTATACTCGGAATTTTGAATTTTTGTTTCAGTCAGGGGTTATCAACTTTTGAATTTTTATTTTATTTTTCCATATATCTCATAACCATAAAAGCTAGAACGCTGAAAATTGGTACAAACATAGACAAATACAAAATCTCAAATTAGTTTTTTCAAAAAAATTCCAGGGTTTCTCAAACATTTTTTATTAAGAAAAGTATTTTTTTATGATAAATTTATGAGTTTAACTGCCTATTTTTCCAAAACTTTTACAATTATCGAAAAAAGCCGAAACACCCCAACTAGATTATTTAATTTTTTATAAAAAATATTAGCATTGTAGTAGAAGATCTCAATTTTTTTTAACAATTTTTTTAAAAATTGAATTTAGTGACGTCATTGCTTCATACATTTTGTATGGCAGTCGCCTATACACAATATGTAAGAAGACTTAATAATTTGATACTTCATCTCCAAACATACATACATACCATCATGCTATTTTCATATTCTGGGAAGGAAAAAAGGACCTTCCTCCATACTATCCTATCTTGACATACATACCTACATATGTTGTATAGAAAACAAAATATCTGACAATATTCAATAATTTGTATTTATGGGTTTTCAGTCTGGATCTGTGAGACGATAATTATTATAAGTCTCCAGAATGTGGCAACTTGTTATTGTACGCTTGTCAAATGAATATTTGACAGGGATCCTGTTAGTTGCCCGAGAAGCAATCTAAAGTAATAAAGCAATCAAAATGTTAGTGTCTGTGTGTGTATGTGTGTGTGTGTGTTTGTCTCACGCCTTCTGAAAAACCAAGAGCATCTAAAAATCTAATTTATGTGCGAACATGTACCAGTATACCTGATGCAGTGTCACGCTAAAAATAATGCGATAAAAATGCTGAATTTTAAAAATATTTCAATAATTATTTTTTCACACAAAATTTTCCAAGTCATATCTGTCAAAAAAGTGTACATTTTGCACGCAAATATCTGTTAGTTTAAAAGTTAGAAGTACGTTTTTACACGAAAAAAATATATTTTCAAGTATAACTTAGCGTTTAAGTGAAAAACATGGTGAATATTTTGTATAATTACAATGTATAACTTATTTTTAAAGTAAGCGTTTTGTACATAAACGCCGCCATTTTAATATCTTTTCATACAATATTTCATTTTCCTACCGAATGAATATGTTCTTGAAAATAATAAACCTTTGAAATAAATGAAATTATGAAATAATAAAATGAAACACAAGACATTACAGCAAGTTTTAAGACGTATATTGTAAAAGTCTGTTAATTATTAGTAAAGATATAGGCATAATAAAATTGCATAATTTGTATATAATATTTGATATTTCGGACAATTTTCGGCACCGAACAAACCAATGTATGTAGGTACCTACACATTATTCAAAAAATGTCTACAAACCATTTGATATTTTTTACATGTTCTATGGTTACGGACACATTCTGATATTCAAATAAAATTTGTTATAAATCGAATTCGAATCAAATTAGAACATCATTGTAGGTAGGTACCTACATACCTAATACTACTTAAAAACCAACAATATACTAATTTCGTATAGGAAAATTATTAAACTATCTTAGGTTAACTACAATACACATGTCATTCAATCTACAAACTATTTCCTAAGTGAAATTCTTCTTTTATTTAAGTAGACCTTTGGGTGATTTTTTATACAAGCTATTTCTTGGAGTTTAATTCTTCTTCCTCTTCTTTTGTGAAGTCATTTGGGACAGTTCATAAATAAACTATTTCCTATAGTCTAATTTTTCTTTTTCTTAATTTATGTAGACCTTGGGTGAGTTTTTATACAAACTTATTCCTATTATCTAATACTTTTTCTTCTTATTTTATGTAGACCTCTGGGCCAGTTTTGATACCAACTATTTCTTTTAACGTAATTCTTCTTTTTCTAATTTTATGTAGACCTTTGTTGAATTTTGTATAAACTAACTTCCTATAGTCTAATTTTTCCTCTTTTATGTAGACCAAGGGAGAGTTTTCATACAAACTTTTCCTTTAGTCTGATTCTTCTTCATCTTCTTTTATGTTGACCTTTGCGTTAGTTTTTTTACAATCTATTTCCTGACGTATAATTATTCTTCTAATATGTAGACTTTGGGTCAGTTTTTATATTAACTACTTTCTATAGTCTAATTCTTCTTTTTCTTATTTTTTGTAGATCTTTTGGTTAGTTTTTATGCAAACTATTTCCTTTAGTCTAATTCTTCGTTTTCTTATTTAATGTAGACGTTTGGTGAATTTTATATAAAATATTTCCTATAGTTCAATTCATCTTCTTCTTCTTTTATGAAGACCATTTGGTCAGTTTTTTATATAATACATTTTCTATTGTGTAATTCTTCTATTGCATCTTTTATGTAGACCATTGGGTCAGTTTTTATTACAAACTATTTGTTATAGTCTTATACTTATTCTTTTTTTTCATTTAGTGTTTGGGTTAGTTTTAAGTATTATAGTCTATTGTATAGAAATATTATAAACAACATGCACACTTGACGAAAATACATAAAACGAATGGGATGTGACCATCACTAGAATCTTCTCAATACTTTTTTCAATCGAAATTTACACCATTTATTATATCATCGTATATTGCTTAATTTTCAATAACTACATATTTGATTTTGATGACAATATAATAAAAAATCGGGGTTGTGGCCATTACTGGACTCTTCACAACGTTTATATTCAAATTAAAAACTATTTAAGTCTTCTTCTGTAATGTAGATCAGTTTTATTGTGCAAAAATATAATAATCTATAGGTATGCACACTTGACGAAAAATATAAAAACGAATGGGATGTGACCAACACTAGAATCTTTTGAGTACTTTTGTTTATTTAATTTTTAAGCCATTTCCCATTATCCAAAATTACTAAATATTTAAAACACATTTGCGTTCGATGACAATATATAAAAATAGGGGTTGTAGCCAAATCCAAACTCTTTACAACGTTGTCTCTTTATAATCAGTCATATTTAAAACCATTTACCATAGTCCATGCATGCAGAAATAGTATGTACCTACTTTTATATAAAAACAAATGGGTTGTGGCCATCACTTGAACATTTTACATCGGTTAAACTCAATTAAATTTCAAACTACTTTTCATACTACGAATTAGCAAATATTTTTTGTGACAATATTATATAAACGATTGCTTATTCCTTCACTAATTTACATTCTTGGCCAACGGCGGGACATAAAAGCTAGTAAGAAATAAGATATCTTTCGAGAATGCTTATAATGGTAAAAAAAACTATGGGCACTGGCTTGCATCAAAATGTAGCGTTTTATTCTCTCTTCCACCATGAAAACGGCGTGATTATATGAAAATAACATAACACGCTCATTAGTTAGCCCATTACAATAAAACGTCATTAAATTACAGTCCCTTACTTAATTTATAATTGAAAATAATAACGTATTAGAAGAAAATAAAACCCCGAACATAAATTACTTTAATTTAGATTGTCTGTCTGATTTTCAGTGGAAACTATTGAATAGAGAACCCTTAACGATTGGAGCTGTAGACAATATCTTTCCTATTCCACCATTTACAGTATGTACATAATATATCCTCCAATAGTCTATATATCTCTTCTTGATATCTATACATCAACGTGTGGGTGTGACTTCATCTTGTTTTCTTTTGTTGGTAATACGATAGATTATATAAATCTAAATTTAATCACTATTATAGTATTTTATTTATTTATATATTTATTAAACACTTTGTTGGCAAACATATAATCTTACATTGTACAAATGGCGGACTTATTGCACAGAGGCAAATTCTTCCGGTCAACGATGAAAAAAGACACAAAAACAAATAAATTTCGGTAACAGTATATAAAAGCACTTGAACAAATACAACTACCTTTACCAAAAACAGCATAACGAGAGTAAAAAGGGAGGAGCGATCAAAAGTGAAAGTGTGTGGAATGGGATATACTTGGGTTAGGAAATAGGGAGGATAAGTGAGCGTTTGAAAGGTATGGTGCAGTTCTATTGTCATATGCTGAATTGTTCCATAACAGGGCAGCATGAATGGTCAAGGAAGATGAATAATATTCAGTTACGTTAGGTGGGATGGCGACTGTTGTTTCTTCTCTAGACCGAAGTGAGAGTCCATGAGAGGCCAACGGTTAGAATCTTCCTCTCATATTTTATCCTCGAATACAAAATATTATATTTTAAAGTGATATGAATATGTTTTTATAATATTTTTTTACGCCATGCGGTGTTTTGTTAATAAACTATCGTATAAATTATTGGTGATTTCTATTTAACTGAGAAAAGTTTTGATATCAAAAGAACTAGTTTTGATATTTCTTGTTATTCTTAAAACACAACTCTGGTTTAAAATATTTTTTTGTTATATTTCTTTCAGGGACTTGTTGAGCTTGAATTATTGAAAATATTTTATATAACTATATGAAAGTTATAGTTATATAAAATCTAAAATTGCTTCAGTGCAAAAAATATATATTCAATCACGCCACATGTACCTCAGAGGGCAGAAAGAGAGAACCGCACGCTACATTTTTGTTTTCACAGACATTCATTTCCTCATCAACATTCATGCATCGTCATTCATTCATGTGAAGAACATTCTGAACGAGGAAAATGTAAGAAACTTCAACAGCACACGAATATGTCTATAAAAATATATTATGATAATTTTGATAAAATAATTGAATTCTGATAAGGGATAATATTACAACCAAATATTTATTATTTATTTATTTTATTTTTAATATATTTTATAATACAAATCAATATATAAATTCACTAGTAATAATATTCTTACATATTTTTCCCTGCAGTACCTCATCAAAAAGATTACATTACATTGTGCTTGATGAGGGAAGCACTTATAACAAAATAAAAAATATCAATACAAAGCAAAGTCAACATAAAAGTAAAAGTAATTAAATCAAATCATACATGAACAAAAAAGAATCAAATAAACATCATAAAAAGGTTGAAAATAAATGAAAAAGAAGAATACTCAAATGAGAAAACATATCAGAATACATATTCAAACCAAAAAAAAGAAAAACATGAAAATAATTGAAAAATGAGTAATATAGAATTATAGACGATTCAAATATATCAAAACACATATTCAAAAATAAAAAAAGAAAATACTGGAAATTGAAACAAATCAAAACAACAAAATCGAAAACTACCATTTTAGAAAGTTAAGTGCAATTTTAATTTATGTTTAAATATTTTGAATTCTTTTATCTGATATGGATTATAATTATTTGAAATCTAAATAACAACAATTCACATTTTTTATCGAATGTATGTGTCATGTAAAAAGCACACAGTACATTATCATACATTCCCTAAATAAGGCAGAAATGCTTGTAATAGGCTAACGAAATCGGCCGAGGCAGGATCGAACTCGCGACCACTGGATTACTAACCCAGCGCGCTAACCGCTCTGCCGCTACCATCTGTCAATATCACAAGGAATTAATTTCCATCATACTTAGATATTTATTTAGTATATGTTTAAGTATCATTATGAAAGACATATTTAGTACTGACATAAAATGTACGTACTTAAATAAGTAATCTTTGGGGTGTGTTGTCAAACAATAAATTCACGAGTTTTCAAGTACATTATTTCAGACATTTCTTTCAAAAATAGGGATCTTATGTCATAAAAGACAAGAATATCGTCAGAAATCATTTTATTAGCTGCACGTAACGATTTTATTTATTTCTAATCTATGTTTTCAATGGCTTAGATTAGAAATAAATACTTCTTTTGGGCAGCGAATTTACTGTTATCAGGCTCGACTAATATTCAATATTATTCCCGACTATCTAAAATCAATCAATTCCTCTCTCAAATTAAAAAAAAAGTCAATATGTTTGTATTGTCTGAAGATGGCAAAAGTATTCTTTCATCGTTAACCTTCCTAAGTTGAAATATATGTTTTTTTTTCTATTTAATTTTTATTTGCAATACTCATGGTAACCCTGCATACTATATTTTTGCTATTGTATTATTTATCATTTATATTCTTTAAAAAAAATATAATTTGTATTCTTTAAAAAATATAATAATTTATGTCTGTCAAAAATGTGAATTTATTTAACCTCGATACAGGTTTATCCTGGTGTGGTTGAAAACATTATTTCATATAAATTGTACTGCGATTGTTCAACATCAAACCTATAAATGAGGTGAGTTTACGATCTCCTGTAAAGTCAAAAACCTTTTTCAAAAGCACTCTATGATTAACTGTGGAGATCGTAAACTCACCTCATTTATAGGTTTGATGTTGAACAATCGCAGATTTTTTGTCAATCTCTTGGGAAAGTGTAGTTGTTGGAGAGATCAGAGAAATGGGCTTCCACAGGGCAGTGTACTCTCCCCAATTCTGTACAATATCTATACCAATGACCAACCTAAACGCCTCATACGCAACAATTTATATACGCTGACGATACAGCGATTGCTGCTCAGGGTGTTGCCTTCGAAGACATTGAGACAAGACTCACCGAGGCTCTTGAACATCTGGCAAATTATTATGACGGGAACTACTTAAAACCAAATCCATCTAAGACTCAAATTTGTGCATTCCACCTGCGCAATAGAGATGCCTCTAGGGAACTGAGCGTGACATGGAGGGGTGAAAGACTCACACACTGCTTTACCCCCAAATACCTGGGAGTTACATTGGACCGCACACTATCATATAAGGACCACTGTTTAAATACTAAGCAGAACTTATGCAGCAGAAATAGCATAATCAAAAAGTTGACAGGGTCAACCTGGGGAGCACAACCGTCCACACTGCGCACTTCCGCCCTTGGACTGTGTTTCTCTGCGGCCGAATATGCGGCTCCGGTATGGTTCTCTTCGTCACACGCTAAACATGTGGATGTTGCCATCAATGAGACAGGACGAATAATATCTGGATGCTTACAACCCACTCGAGTAAGTGACATATACCCGATCATAGGTATTTCCCCTCCGAACATCAGGAGGGAAGTCGCTGCGAATGCAGAGAGACATAAACAGGAAACGGACCCGAGACATCCTTTGTTTGGTCACAAACCACCGGTAGCAAGACTAAAATCAAGGAAAAGCTTTCTTAGAATTACATCCCCCCTAAAACTACCACCAGATAGGGCAAGGAAAGATCTTTGGCAAGCACAATACGCTGGAGATCAGGTCGACCTGTCGGAAAGTTTGGGACCGGGACACCAACTACCCTACCTGACATGGAAGACACTTAATAGATTACGCGTCGGTGTGACAAGATGCAAAGAGAACATGCTAAGGTGGGGTATTAGGGTGGAAGAGGATGTTTCCTGCAATTGCGGCGAGATACAAACTGACGAACACCTCCTCATCTGTCAAGATATGCCAATGACATGCGACGCAGAGGACTTGAAGATGGTTAATGACAATGCCGTTGCGGTTGCTGTATTCTGGAGTGGAAAGGCCTAGTGAGAAGTACTCGGACTCGTTAAGTAAGTAAGTAAGTAAGTATATAAATTGTACTCAATAAGTTGTAAGATTTTTATAAATAAAAATAAAATATAAATGGCGTGATTAATAGTCCATATTAAAAATACCACAAATAGATTAGTAAATATTGACGTTTGATGAATGGCCATAAGATCTCGTATAAATATTTTCTTGCATATCCCGTTATTATAGTGTTGCTAGCCAATGTACTATATGGAATTTATGGTAGCGAAAAAAAAATGTTGGCAAAATTCTCACTGGCATTATGTGTACGGTCGGGGATTCTGTCAGCCGGAAGATTAATGTGTTTTAATATGAATTCATTGTAATAACAGAGGAGAATGCCATGTCAAGACTATATTATGCCGACATCCAAAAGTAAACAATTCAGTATTACCTTGGTCCCATATGACAGGGTTGCCATAGGTGTTTTTAATGTGTAATTTTTGTTTAAGAGTTTTGAAGGTTTTATATGAAGGTTTAGAGGAAAAGAAGTAAAAGGAACAATTTAATATATGATCTAATTTTCATTTTTTTCATTTCTTACAATACTAAACATTACTAATATCATTGCGTTACGTGTTGTTGCTGTGTGTGGGATTTTAATTTCGAAACGCAAATATTTCAACTGCTATATAAATGTGTCACAAATATGTTTGGGACACCCCGATTCTACCTCAATTTGTGTACCAATCGCCTGGCCTAAAGTTGAAGCTTTTGTCCACTCTGAATATCCTTTGCTCTACGCTCATAACTAGTCAAAATATATATTTTTTTAATTACTCAAGACTCCAATAATTCATAGAAAAAGTTTTTTTTTACGTTAGTTTTTATTGAAATGTCTGAAGTTAATTATTAAGTAAGAAATCAATTATAATTTTTCAAAAAGTGTTAATTAACTTAGAACTTTACGATAACCAGAAAAAATGGAGTATGTCCAGTAAATATATTATATCAAATATTTAAGTAAATTCACAATTCAAAATCGGTATTTAAACAATTAAATTTTATTTGGTAATAAAAAAAACACTGCCTAATTCTTGTAGTTTTTTTATCATATTGGAAAAATCATAATATGTAAATAAGAAAATTTCCTAGATTTAAATATTCTTTCATCTGCCGCTGTAATAAATCCCTGAAGAAAAAAATATGTTTTCTAAATTTGAAACGTTATAAGGACGACAAATAAAAAACACGATGGAATATAATATAATCTCTTATTTTCCATATGTAATGGAAATCATCTCAAGGTTTTTAGTGATTATAAATGAGAACAATCTATATAATAATATTATACTATGCGTAAAACGAGGACAATGAATAACAACAACTTCCTATTTCTTACAAGATACACGGATGAAGGTGAATGTTTACATATTAACATAATCAGGAATATTGACGAGAGGAAACTAAAAAAATCACCTTAAAATCCTCTCTTATATAATTTCAGACATCAAAGCAAGGAAAGGCCAAACAAAAAACATGTTTGATAGAAGTAAACAATCCAAAAAACAAATTTCATTAAAAAAATTCAACCTTTACACAAAGACAACTCCTCTGAATTATTTTCTTTGGCATTTGGCTGCGCATATCAAAATAAGAAAAATAAGTCCAATTATAACATTTGCAATTCGTAATTAAATAAATGTAACGCAGGGTCAAGTTTCCTGCTTGTCAGATATTGATGTCCAGATTCTTGATGCAATTAATCATTTCGTCGGGAAGTTCAAAAAAGTCATTTTGGACACCACTATACACTATATACAGGCTGTTCACACACTCAGCGATTATATGTCAAATCTTCTGGTGTCTGTCAACTACATATACAGGCACATCTAGGTGACTTGATGTGAGTGCCTTGAAATTTAATTGTCAAATCGTCTAAGATTTTTAAAAGACCTAAAGAAGAAATATTTATCCCTAAACACCTGAACCCGATTTCCTCTCCTTGTTCTTTCCCAATACTTTTTACTCTCCACTACTATGGAATAGTGGAGAGTCATGAGTATTTTTATAGATCTATTTTTCAATGGGTATGATGTAGAGAATGCATACTTTGAGTTTCCTTGTGATGTTTTTGTGTGTATACCGTTATCCGTAATCCGTGTACTGTATAGGTACTGTATGCCGTATGCCGTTCATAAATATGAAAATTTGTGTCCTCTGTACAGATAAAACTAAAAGGCCAATGAACTTATTATTGATACCATACGTGTGAAGTACATAAACTTAGAGCTGATTAGTTTTCCATAGACACCGGTTCATTTTTTCTCAATGTTTCTCTATGATTTCATCTGTTAAAACTGAAAAAACGCTCTCACGACCTGCAAATTTAAGAAATTTTAATTTTGTTTAAACAATTTATACAATTTCAATAATCTTCAAAAAAATGCATTCAAAGTTGGTCAACGTTAAAAGAAAAACAAACAACCGTTTGAAAAATTATGTTCATAATAATACATTGTTGTATGAAAAATATATATAACAAGAGAATTTTTTTATGTTTGACAATGTTAAGTTATTTGATTTCATATTGATATTAGAGTGTAATATTAGTAGGGAAGCTTCATTGTGTAGTGGAGAGTTTAGCGGCCACAACCCACTCGTTTTGTAATGATGTTTTTATTTATTTTATCTTGGTGTAAATTAAAATAAGACAGATTATTTATAATTTCCATAAATATGTAAAAAAAATAGTAAAACATGGTAATAACTTGATATAAGATTTGTTCATACGTTATAAATGTTAAACTATTATTAAGATACATCATGGCAACCCTCAAACTTACAATATGAATACCTTATACATCATCGTACTGCTTAAGGGAATAATATGATACATTATGTTAAATGATTCTAGAACATTAAATACAATGATTTGAATTAATTTGAAATACAGAACCAAGTGCCTCCTTTAGTTGAATATTATATCTGTTTAATGAATATTTGCTCCAAATGTATCTAAGATTATTTCCTTAACATAAAGATACTCGTACATCTTCTCTATAGACGGATATCGTAAAATTTTGTAAATGAAACATGGTTTGTATTCAAATGTTATGATTTTGTCTGTGTACATACATTGATTTATATAAGTCAACTTATACCTGCGCTAGATTTGAATTTAAAGAAAAATCCAAATATCTATGGTTTTTTTGATGACTAGTTGCATGTAACACATGAGATCCAACTGTCGATAGCGATAGTATGTATAGTTGAAGAATAAGAATCAAACTATAAACCCATAAATCCAAATAATTAAAAAACCCTGGAATTTTTTTGAAAAAAACCAATTTGAGATTTTGTATTTCTCTATGCTTATACCAAGCGTTCTTGCTTTTATGGTATCTGAGATATATAGAAAAAAAAAATTCAAAAGTTGATAACCCCTGACTGAAAAAAAAATCACAATTCTGAGTATAAAAGTTTTGTAGGCCTATAACTGTTTATATATTCTGAAAATTTGGGCTCTGTAAATTGAGTGGATCAAAAGTTATAAGGGGGGGGGACACGCAGACACACACACAGACACACACACACACACACACAGACACACAGACACACACACACAGACACACACACACACACACACACACACACACACACACACACACAAAACTCACATAAAATGTTCTACTCCGAATTCTGAGTAAATCCATGTATTCCTTCGTACACGCATCTTGGCTTAATACGATTGTCGATTCATTCAGAGAATTGAATTCTCATGAACGAATCGACAGTTGGAATATAATATATAAGTTAACATTGTATTTTTTTCTGTTGGTATTCAATGATTTTTTTTTTGATATATTGAATACCTCGTTTCAGGTCTAAATGACTTTTATCTATTACAAAATTAATATAAAATATTTAATGTTTTTACATATCTTTATTTTTTCAATTAATTTATTACCGCGTTACATACACACCGTCATGAATATTTAAGAATATTTTTATTATATTCAACGAATAGTAATGTCAAAGATATGATTTAACCAAAATCCATTTGATTGCTTTTAAACACATTTTTAGTACGGCCATCTTTCAATCGATTCATTTTTAACTGCAAAAAACTTCAAGTCAAATTAATGCATATGATGATTCTACAAAAAAAAATGACTTCAAAATGAATGAATGTCAAGAAAGCAAAATGTATTGTTCGATTATTTCTGCCTACCACATGAGGGACTTGCGTGATGGTATGCATCAATGTAGTAATATTATCTTTCATACAGTTCACGTCTACAATAATACGTAAATCCTTCGCATATTGATGAGTTTCATGATTTTTCATGATTCCCATCATCAAACTTAGGCTTAGTTCAGATGGAGCCACCCCAGAAGCAATCCCTTTCTAATGAAAAAGATATCATCGAATTCGGACGACGCGACGTGGTAAAAAATATGATTAAAAAAAAAATTTTGATTTTTTTTCTCTGAATATCTCATCTCTGAATCTTTACCTTAAATCCTAATGTTGTAAAGAGTTCTTATCGCTGAATTACAAATTGATGATACTTTTATTGACAAACTATTTAACATCTCAATAGAGACTAAGTTGGGATATTATAGAAGAACCAATAACTCAAGACACCTACAGGGCTTACGACCAGTCATCGGCTGGTTTACGTGATCACTTTATGCGCTTGTGCAATTTCACCAATTACGCCTTATAAGTGATCACGCAAACCAGCCGATGACAGGTCGTAAGCCCTGTATCGGCTGGTTTTCGTGATCACTTTATGCGCTTGTGCAATTTCACCAATTACGCCTTCTAAGTGATCACGCAAGCCAGCCGATGACAGGTCGTAAGCCCTGTAGGTGTCTGGAGATCCTGGTTCTTCTATAATATCCCAACTTCGTCTCTATTTAGATGCTGAAAAGTTTGTCAGTAAAAACATTATTTGATTCCCGACAGGGAAAAAAATCCAGTGTTTTCGTATGTGCAATTAAAAAAATATTCTTCTTCTTATTCGTTTAGTAGACCTAGTTGGTCTGTTCTTCAGAAACTATGCCTCCTGGGATGAAGAAGTCCAGCTATCCTTCCATCTCTTGGGTGGTCTTCCGGGTAGGCGGTGGCCAGAAGGGATTTCATTCGCCGCTATATATGCAAGTCTATCACTGTCCATCCTGGCAACGTGGTCCCTCCAATACCTTCTTCTAGATCTACTCCACTGATCGATGTCCTCTATTCCACATGTTTTTCTTATTTGAACATTGCGAACACGATCTTAGAGATTTACCTTCATTTCCATAATATTCGATTACAAATTGAAGAATTTGATGAATGTCTCATGGATCCCATTATCATATCTTAACCAAATTGAAACGTGACTAATCGGAAGACACCCCCTTTCTAATAATGAAAGAATCATCGAAATCGGTCAACGTGGTAAAAAGAAATCACTGAATGAACATAAAAAAAGTTTTTTTAGAAGTCGATTAAAAAGGTTTCGGCGAAAAGATTCTGTTCTGTCGAGAATACTTCGTCTAATATTGAATTCAAACATGCAATAGACGCGTGTCTAGTAATGCCACTTGTGGTATCTCATTCCTGTTCAACTGTAGAACCACGTTGTGCTTGAATGGGGTAATTTTCAGTCGCGAAGAAACGTCTGATGTCTGATCATCGAATATCGTAATATTTAGGAGCACTTTAATGTGTACGTGTCACAATCTTCCTACATTTCATGCCGACAACGATATTCTCAAACAAAAGCGTCATCGTGCTGTTTCAAAAATGCCTCGTTTAAGATTTTATATAAATATTTTTGATCGTGGCGCCAATTTCGGTTCATATTTATATATTTGAAGTAAAGCAACTCGGTTAAAATCATGTATAGAAAACATGTTTTATTGTTAGAAAAGTCGCGATTTATTTTTTAAATTTATTTAGATCCAAAATATTAGAAGTATTATATATTCAAGATAACTGCTTCACTAGAAAGTCTGTTCTGAATCAATTACCTGTAAAGTTTGTATAGTATTACATTTTATAATGTTAAATACCTATAACATAATTACACATATATGCTATATAAATAAAAATGACAAAAAAAGAAAAAAATAACCACCAAAAATACAATATGCAGAATAAAGATTTTTTTTTTACGGCGCTGGCCGATTTACTAATGATATTAATAACAATTAAGCACTGCAAATAATAACACTCAATTACCATTGTACACTTCCTCAAAATAATTAGTAGATGCGTAAATTATTTAAAAGAGCAAAATAAAATGCAACAAACGCATCATCAAGCTTTCAATTGAGAATAGTTCACCCATCCAGATACTTAACATATCAAAGGATTAGGCTCTGAAGAGGTTTCTATACTACCTAACAACCCTACTGATTCCCGAATATTAACGTTTAAAAAATCTTTAACGATTCTACATTAATTCATTATTACCGTTTTTTGCATTTTTATTATTAAGTTTTTCGATAAATCTATAATTTTTAAATTACGGTTATATTATTATTTAACGAGAATGGCAAAAAAATTATAATTGTTGAAACATTTATTTCATTTTGAAGTCTATCTACTTCCCTTTGATCCCTTTGTATATGCGTGGTGCAATATATTATGAGTTAAATCTTTGCCCAAATTTTCTATTCATTTTCGGAACCCGATGCTTTGCTCCTTGTATCCTTATTAATAATAATTAAATATGTTCAGCGTTGCATTTTCAAACATTAAAAACTTCCTTTATTGATCACCATATTCGTAGTGTTTATTTGGAGCGTGCATCGCAAATTCACCAAAGTACATTTAACATACAATCTTATCTCAAATTCAAAATATTTTCTTTGAAATCATACTAAATCAACCAAAAACAAACAAACGCAACAAAACGTTGTTTTCTTTTTAAAGTTAGATAAGTTATCATCACCATTGGCGCAACAGCCTACTGTGAGACTTGGCCACCTCCAGAAATTTTCGCCATTTAGACTGGTCTCCAGTTTTCAACGCCAATCCTTTTTAAATCTTCCTGTATTCCGACCATCCACCTCATCTTGGATATCCCCACACCTCGTCCCCCCTTTGGTCGTGTGTCGAGAATCTTCTTTGGGGTTCTGCCTTACTCCATTCTCTGAACGTGCGCTGAGCATCGAAGTCGGTGTATTTTTATATATTTAATTATGATAGGATCACTGTAAAGGTTCTCCGGCTCATGGTTATACTTCATCCAACATATTCCATTCTCACAAAGAGGCCAAACGATTTTTCTCAATACATTCCTTTCAAAGACCAACAACGCATTTTCATCCTTCTTATAAAGCACTCAGCATTCAGCACCGTATACAAATAGGTACTTGTTGCAGCAATGTTTTATATAAAGGTTAGGTTAGGTTTTTTTTGTATTGATAGTCCGCATTTGCGTTACTGACAAGGAAACCATAGAAACTTTGACGGAGAAGCTGACCGTTTTAGGTCTTCCGTTATGTTATGGTACTGACATCCGGCATTTTTATGTGTAGCGTCTGGATATGTTTATTGAATATTGTGTGATGTTGTTTGTAAATATTTGAGAGTGTATGTATGTGCGAGTGTTTTTGTGTCGTAAATGAGGGTGTATGCTTATTGACGTGTGCTGTGTATTTGAGGTAAGAAAATTAAATTGTTGTGATAAGAGTAAGTTGGTCTGATTTTTTTTCCTTAATTCGGCTACCTTTTGTGTCACCAATTCCAAAAATTTTATATATTTTAGATTGCTCATTGCTTCTTTTCTATTTTGAAAGTCTATGTTTTTGCTTTGAAGAAGCATTTGGATGCTCCATCGTTCTTTCTGAAACATCGGGCAACTTTCGATTAGGTGGTTTTTGGACTGTTCATTGGTGCCATCGCATTGGCATAAGGCATCATCTACTTTTTTGAAGTGATGGAGGTATGATTTGTTCGCTCCATGCCTTGTGTGAGGTGATATGTGAGGTTAGGTAAGGTTCGGTTAGGTTAGGTAAGTACAGAATCAAATTCTTATTTTATTCGGACATCTTTTTATATTCACATCGATGCGTCGTATTATACCAACTTTTATTTCTTTATGTCTATTCTTTATTATCTCAATTATAAATCCGCGGTTCGCTATTTTAAATATCTCCCTATGCCCCTGTCTTTTCTCCATTCATTATTTTCCTCAATAATTTGAGAAACCTTAAAATCCATTTAGTCATATTCTGAATTTTCTTGAATTTGGAAAAAGTTCTACTCGTTTCTGATTTATTCGATTTCGAGTGTCATCATTTTTGGGACGTTCAAAGTTAACTCGCTATAGCTTTAAATTTTCATTATTAAAAGGAATGTTTCAAAGACGAAGGTTAATTGGTTTTAAATGAATAAGGAGTAAGCTTTAAAATAATAGAATGCTGAATATAATCTCTTGTTCTTCAAAGAATCGTGATAAAATTAAATTTGAAGACGTCAAAGATCAAGTGAAATATTGTTAAATGAAACTATAGGATAAAAATGCATAGTTACGAATACTATTATTCGATTTCATATTTTTTTATTGAATTTCAATCGTGTTAAAATTGGTCAACACGCAGGTTCCCCAAAAAAATTGTTATCACTATATTCAATTGCGAAATGTTCACCATTTGCCATTTCATATAAACAACAGGCAAAATAACATGTCACTAATTCAGCAAAGAAGTGGCTTTTCGGTGTACACGCATGTATCGCTTCTTTTTATCGGGTAATGCACACCCGCATGCCTCTCACTTGATACCTCACACTGTGAAGATATGCCGTGATGGTATGGATGGAAGCAATCATTAGCATTAGGAAAAAATAATAAAATTGCATAATTTATAAAAAAAAAAAATTATCGAGTTGATAATGTTCACATTGATAATGTTCACTGTCCACTGAACATTCCCAATGGGATATGAATTAGCATTTTTTATAGCAGATTTATAACTAGCATCATGCTGAGATTGCATTCTGAAAGTTTCATCACAATATATCTGTGTGTGCTGTGTACTTTGTGTTTTGTACTGTATGCTTTGTACGGCATGTTTATTCTACTTTGTCGTTTCTAGACTAAAGTGCTCATTCGATTCATTACGAATTTTGCAAATTTGTATATATTATAATACTCGCTTAGTCCCCATTAGATTTAGAAGGATATCTGATCAGTGCTTCTTATTTTTTTAACTGTCAAATATTTCAATGCTTCAAAGCACAGGAAACTTAAAATTTGGTATTTTTATTTTTAAATTTATAAAAAGATACATCACTTTCATAAAATGGCATTGAAGAATTATCATGTTTTCATAATAAAATTTTTAAATCAAAAATAATTCAACTTCTTCTTCTTCTTCTATCGTGTCAGCAACGCATTTAAATAATTTTCTGCCAGTGCCTAGCAACGTTAATAGCACAATCATTGCCCACCATAAGATCGTGGCAGGGTGCAGTTTACTGGACTTGAGGGGCAACAAACTCATCAAACTCATCTCATGACAATGCTAAAAATTTTCCATACAAAATTTGAATACTTTGTAGGGAAACTTGGTAGTATGAGTA
The DNA here is from genome assembly GCA_963576475.1 of Molanna angustata. Taxonomy (NCBI): domain Eukaryota; kingdom Metazoa; phylum Arthropoda; class Insecta; order Trichoptera; family Molannidae; genus Molanna; species Molanna angustata. The sequence continues at coordinate 34,726,223 of OY754967.1, read as the reverse complement.
TAGTGTTGGCCAAAACCCACTCGTTTTTCAAAATTTACATAAATAAAAAGTGTATCCTGCATACCAATAAAATAATATTGTGAATCAAATTTAATTTTGTAAAATAAATCTTGAAATAAAACTTTCGTGTTTTACGCTTTGTGTAAGTATAAAAGATATTGTGCAATAGATATATAACTTAATTTGGTTATAAAACACAAATATTCTTTTCGCCATCTGAATTTTAATATTCTCGTACGATTCATGATAAAAATAATATAGTTAGGTACGTATATAGTATACTTATCTGAAATATTTTTATCGCATCTGAACAGCCTCACATTTGAGATACGTCTCAAGTTGAGGAATCTTGGCGATAATATTATCAACAACGGGAGAATTTTCGATGCAATAAAAAGATTTATGAAGTATATGGCGCGATTTCGAAAATTATGCTTCTTTCTCGGTAATAAAACCATTTCAATATGTCTGCGAAACCACATTATAATAAAATATACCTATAAGTATTCGCTTAAATCTGGAGCCTTTGAATATTATATATGTTGGGACAATGTTGACTAGAGAAAGATAGATAGTGTGTGTGAGAGAGAGAGAGAGAAACGCCTCTCGCAAAATTGGTTTCATCCGTTGGCGCCGATTTCTTTATACGCCGTTCCGATCTGTATGGGATGAGATTGTTTGTCGATGAAATTTCATCGCCACTCTTTTCATACGATTAATATTCATTGATATAAATATCCATTGAAAATATTGTATTTGTTTGATGGATTAATTTATTCAGTAAACCCAGAAGCAGTGTACAGATTGCATCATTATGATGAGCATAAAATTAAGAAAATTTTTAAAATAAGTCAATTGTATTTTAACAAGCTTAAAAAAACGTTTTAAATTCATTATAGACAATAAAAATCTTACATAAATCTTCGTCAGTATTTTATGAATAGGTAACTATACATTTTTATATACTTATATGAAAAAAAATGTGATTCGTGTAATGCATTTTTTTTTTCATTTTCAACATAATTTGTGTAAAATCAGGCTTTGTGATTTTTTTCTGTAAATGTTACTGTTGTGACAGATTCGACCAGAAACAATGTCGTCCAGGAAAGCTGACCTCCAAAATGTTCTTTCAACAGATGGCAGAACAGTTAGCAAAACAAATCTCAATTAGAAAATAGATGGAGAATTATAACAGGCCAACATGTCTTGAAAGAGAGAAAGAAGAAGACGCTATCGTTTTATTATATCCTTTAATCCTTAATTAATCAAACGATACATAATAATAATTACAAGTCAATATACCTGAATTATTGCTCCCAATTTGTGTTTAAGATTATGTACCAAGTATACCCTATTTAACGTCTTACCCTCGGTTTCAGTCGACTGTAACACCTGAATATGAATATTATGTATATATGCAAACCAGAAGTTTAGTGTTGCGTATCTTGAGTAGTTGCTACGGAGAACTATTCAAAATTCTTGTTATTCAGGAAACCCCATTGTTGATTGGCTATTCACTCCAACCCTTGATTGGTTAATCTATTAATCAGAATCTATCCACAAACCTTTGATTTACACTCACACATACACATACGTATATTATATTATCATAATCATCAGTGGCTCAACAGCCCGGGATGGGCTTTGGCCTCCTTAAGGAATCGTCTCCATTGCACCCTATCTATGGCTTTTTCTCTCTAATTCCGCACTTCGGCATTCAACCGAATATAATAAATTCGTATATTGTCAACCAAAATACGAGTATTAATAATTCATGGCCACTAAATTATTGTTTAGTACGAAATTTGTGATCTGTTTCCATCAATTGCTGCTATGTTTTAAAGTCATGGCAAATATACAGATAGAACACTTGGTACCTATAATAAACATGATATATGATGATTGACACTTATATGAACCAATAAATAAAAAATACATCGAACTAGGGTTTTTTTTATAATTGGAAAATTATCAAAAAAAATTACTAAAGTAAATGGTAAACTAAAGTAAGGCAAATATACAGATTGAACACTTGGTCCCTATAATAAATATGGTCCCTATAATCAGTATTACACTTGGTCCCTATAATAAGTTTTTTTTTTTGTTAATTGGAAAATTTAGTAATAATATAGAATATATGTATATTAAACATATTTGACACTCGCGAAAAAAAATTCAAATAGGTACTAATAATCCGAAAATATGATATGAAAACTTTTGAACTCTCACATAACTGACATATCGTATCTCACATATCGTAAGTCTCCAGAATGTGGCAATTTGTTATTGGGTGCGTGTTAAATAATTATTTGACATAGTACCTGTTAGTTGCCCGAGAAGCTACATAAATATAAATATAACTGTATCTTACAATAACTGGATTTTAAATCACTGAACAGATCAAATAAATGCATGTACCAAGGAATGATGTTATTCGTTATGATTCGTCACATTAATGCATACCTACATACTTCAGTAAAAGATATACATATTCATTTGTATACGAAACGCATCATAATTGACCATTTATGATTGATCACTTCCTTAAATTATTTTTTATAGAATCTGTGAGACGTATTCAATTTAAAACCATAATACGTTTTCGTGAAATAAATGGTATTCTAGTTTATTTATTTATTTCATTATTTTATTCCAGTGTATGATTAATTAATTGAATTATTAATAATTCCATTAATAGTGTGTATTTTATTCAAAAAAAAATACTTAAAAATATGTCTTATTACAATGTAAATATGTACACTTTTACAACGCTATAATTTCAAAGCAGTGTCGTCGACATTTGAGTTTTACGGATCGCGATGAATCGTCGAATAATGCTAGGTTTGGGTCAAACAATCCTAAAATCCATTTCGTTCCGCGTATTTTTTTTTGCTCTCGCCAAGAATGTAAATAAAGGAAAAGGAGATCGATTGATTTTGAATTGAAATAAAAAATATATCTCACCAACCGTGACAACGGATGAACGGGCTTTTTCAATTATTTCCCTTATACAGGTAACCAGGAAAGGAAACTTTTGCCTACTAATTTAGAACGTAGATACATGCATATCATACTGTATAAATCTGAATGGGTATTCATTCACATGTACCAGACTTATGTATCAAATTACAAAAAAGGCATTTATGATTTAATTTCAGGTAAAAACATTTATCGATTCAAACAAACATAATAATGTAAATGGGTAAAAAAAGAATAATTGCGGAAAGAAATACAGTACTTAATACCTGAAAAGATTCCTTATACCTAATTACTTTTACTTATATTAACTATTTACATGTAACACATGAGATCCAAATGTAGATGGCGATACTATGTAAAGTTGAAAAGTACATACTAAACTATAAACCCTAGAATACAAATTATTTAATATTTTAAGTTATTTTGTTTTGTGTACAACACATGTATCTATGTCAAGATAGGAGAGTGTGGAGGTCAGTCCTTTTCCTCTTCTGAATATGCATACAGCTTGTTGATATGTATGTATGCATGGAGATTAAGTATCGAACTATTGAGAATCCCCGTAGATATTGTGTATACTGCCATACAAATTTAATTGTATGAAACGATATCGTCACTAACAAAAATTGTTAAAACTTAAAAAAAACATGAAAAATATACATACATCCGGCCATACAAATCTGTCGGATCTTGGTTTAAAACTATGTCGATATGTTTAGAGAAATAAATTTCCTTGAACAAATCGACATTAAGATAAAATTTTAGATAGAATCGTCTCCTAACATCTTGATTTTTTTCAATATGGAGGGGGGCAGATTACACACATACACATACGTGATCAAACCAACCAAGCAAAGAACCAAAATGTATCTTTTGCGCACCCTCTTGATTTTTCTAGATGTAAGGCGATAATTTAACACAAGTTTTTTGATCATAAATATTTATACTATTTTTTAATTCATTTTTTCTGTAAATACCGTAGGTTTAAATTCAAAAATATTACAGAAAAAATGGCGTGAAGCCGTATATGTTACAATTACAAATTAAGTACACAAAAAACACTAAAATAAGACAGGAGGAGACAGCTGTCTTAAACTCACTGAAAGAACTCGTGAAGATGTCGAGTGTATTAAAGAAAGCATTATACACTGTGCAAACGCGTTATTTCATTTCAAGTCAAGTTTTTTCTAAAAATGCATAAATACAAAAAAACTAGGTTTCCGATTATTTAAATCACATATGAACCATTTTTAACGACGCGACAGTTATCAATACTAACACGTATTTTCATAGTGTATTAATACGTGTTTTCAGTCACTAGATTCAACTTTACATGCTCTTTTGAAACTCTTTATTAGTTTTGGTCCAAAAATTCGTATCAAACTCACTCATTCTTGGTTCTCTGAGAAGATCACACTGGTTATTTGGAAATCATATATTCATACAAATTATCTCTTGGGGCTTGAAATTGTAGTGGCTTGCTGACTCTGTCGAAAGCCGTACTCAATCTCAATATTTCTTTATAATGTATCGTCAACGTTTTAAGGTCGGCAGCTCTGGGTAAGCCTTGGCAGTCTCTTCAATGCATGCGTTTATGAAGCCTGTGTTTTTCAGTTTCTGATTTGCAGAATGGATATATCATCCATTCGAATTATGTTACTAGCCCATCTCAGGCATCCCACCTTGACGGAACTGATCACATCGGGCTATCCATATATTTCATATAGCTCTCTGATGTCGACGACGCCAACCATCAGTATCTCTCACAGGACCGTGGACTGTTCTGAGGGTCCTTCTTTCGGATGCTGCAATGGATTCCCCTAGACTACATCTGGCGTTTTAAATGTCAAATGTCGTTTATCATATATGTTTTCTTTTTAGGTTATATTTTCATCGAATGATAACAATCGGACAGTGGTGTAAATAATGATCTCTGGCCTTTTATTTGAAATTGTTCAATGGTATTTTTATAAATAAACCTCTTTGTGAATGCATATTGTCATCATAAATAATGTCAATTGATGTTAACTGACATAATAGATACCTACCACAGAAACAAATATTGTCAAAAACAAATATAAAATTTGTCAGACTTCGTGGCTCAGTTGGTTGGGTATCTGACTGCTGATCCAAAGGTCCTGGGTTCGATTCCCGGTGGAGACACAGTTTTTAATTGTGTTTTCAGTCTGGATCTGTGAGACGATTAATATCGTAAGTCTCCAAAATGTGGCAATTTGTTATTGGGTGCGTGTTAAATTAATATTTGACATAGTACCTGTTAGTTGCCCGAGAAGCAACTAAATAAATAAATAAATAAATATAATACATCGTTCCACGAATAAAATAGAAGTCTACAGATACTATAACTGTCAGAGCGTTTTACACCCGACAAATTTATCGAGCGTTTGGTGCGTACACTCGACTTTCAATCTGAACGCCACAAAGTGTCTTTCGAGCGTCTGTTTCTGGTCATTATGAACGGCTTAGAGCGTCACTAAGTGCACTCGGCGTTCATTGTGAACGTAGCCCTAGAGACTTCGTTAATACCCAGGTTTTAGAAGCATACGTCAGTACCTACTAGCTGTATCAAAGTTTTATAGAGTAAATTTTAGTATTCCTCCTGACTTAACATTACAATTCTTGCATCTCTAGGTATCAGTCAATCGGTAATATTTTATGAACTCAATAAGAGAATGCGATATTAAATGGTAAAAAAAATGAAAAAGAAACGTACATAGGTGTTATTTCATCTTATTCTGGAAGCAATTGACTTCTCTCTGATTCAGTATAACATATGGAGAGACCGTAAACCTAAGACACTAGATTTGTAACAAAGATAAAACCCAATCCGACCGGAGAGAGTTTAGAGCCAATTTTTAACCTTACGTTAGAGTAGATATTCTATATTGAAGCATCTGGAGATGTTCTTTATTTAACAAATTCAATTAAATATACGGACCCTTTAAATATAAGCTAAAGAACCCACATTATACAAAATATCGTATTTAAACCATAACTGTGGGTAATAAGTTTCACGTATAAAAGAGTAAGTACCTACAAATTTTAGATAAAAATCGTAACACATACAGTGTCCCACCCTGCAAATTTGCAAAAAAAAGTTTTACAAAGCCACTCAATCAGTCATGTATTGCTTATTTATATCAACAGCTGCGACATAGTGTAGGTAGGTACTTTCTTCTGTGCCAGGGTACAAGATTCATTTCTTAATTTAAGAAGAATTTCTTAGTTTCTTTAGAAGATTTTTTTTGACAAAATGTTGATAATCAAGCGTTTATATTTCACGTTACAAAACATAGTATACATATAAGCATTAAAATAAACATAATGTTTTAACGAATAGTATACACAAGCATACCATTTTGAATATAACATCTGTATTAAGCGCTCATTATGTGAAATGAGTTTACTAAAATCCGCCTAAGCGAAATTTTAGTCAGTTTGTGAATTTCTTCCCTAACAAGGCTATGATGCGTCTTTTCAATGTGTCAATCAATGCGTCAGTTTATGGTCTTAATGGCATTTGGACAAGTACACTCCGGAATTTAATTAATTATTTATTGAAACTTTTTTGTCCTGAAATACAAACACCATGTCGCTTTCACTTAAATAATATCGTATCTTCTTCTTCTGCCTTTGTCTTATTTACTTGGGGTCGGTTCTTTTAGTCCTCATCTCAAGTCCTTCTGTCCTTCGCGTCCTCCGAACGAAGCCTTGCCTCCTTGAGATCTCTGGTTATTGTCGACATCCAAGTGGTCAATGGCCTACCTGGTCTTCTGGGCACCACCTCTATGTCCATCGTTCTTTTTATCATATTACCCAGTGGCTGTCTCATAATGTGTCCATATCATCTCAATCTGTTCTCAGTCAGTTTTTCGCTGGTTGGCGCGACTTTGAAACTGCCACAAATATGGACACTCTTCACTCTGTCCAACCTTGTAACACCATCAGCCCATCTGAGCGTTCTCATCTCGTTGGAATGAAGATAAATAATGTCGTATCCTTAACCTTATTTGTATGTTATGGGTTATAGGTAAAAGGATGATCCTAAACAGACATCTGATCATATCTTATGGGAATGCACTAACTCAATAAGGATATCCGAGGAAATTTCTTTGGACCCATTGGACATGTGGACCTTGTAGCCACGAAGAACAACTTTAGGGCTTTCAGGACTTTCTGTCTTAAATACGGTGCACTCTTTTCTTCACTATCAATGAACGGTGAGCCAGTTGTTTCCACATAATAAGCTATTTTTGGCACTTCGAGTGCAGTGTCTGCAAGGTATTATATTTCTCTGGACTCTTCTTATGTCCTTTATGTGTTTTTTCAGAGTTATGCAATGGGCCGTTATCAATCCTCATAAGCAGAATGGGTGGAGGTGAGGAAATAACAGGTGGAGGGATAATGCGCTGAACAAACAAAAAGGATATGAAAGGATATAAGTAAATGTTTCTAGCACAGTCCGATAACTTTTTGGTGTAAATATATATCAATATTTGAAGCAAGGATAAATATTTAGACAAATATAAGCTCAGCATATTGGACGTAGACTACTTCAGAATAAGGCCAACAATATGAGGTAAACAAAAAAGAGAAACTTTGAACCGGGAAACATCAGCATAATAAAAAAATCTGTTATGAAGAGTCTTTGTTGTGGAGTGACAATAAATAAATAATTGAACACACGGAATGTGAAAACCTGACTTTTTTTAAAGTGTTTTTTTTTTTTAATACCGAAATGTGTTTCATAACAACAAACTTTTTCCCCCTGAAAAGTTCCTTCGCGTTGACTTTGTTATTTTGGGTCGGGTAGATATATGTGACCAATTTAATATATTCAAAGAAAAAGCTAATTCTGCGAAAGTCAATTTTTCAACATCAAAGAAAAAAATGTATTTGTACAATTTTACCTTTTCCTTCTTAAAGAGACATGCCTGGAATTTTTAATGTCCTCTAAATTTCTTGTTTATTTTTATTCAATATTCGGATATGCCGACATTTCCACATAATATTTAAGCTGGTTTATTATGTATTGAAAGATATTTAAGAAAATATCTCTAAGATATTTAAATGAAAAGGAATTTTTCTATGTTTTTGTACAGAGAAAACTAAATATGTAGTTTAAAATGTCATGTCGTTTACAAAGTATAGTAAATATTGTTTGCCCAACATAAGGCATTCCTAGCGGGAGGAGGCTATCGTTATTTTTTGTGTTAATCGTTATTATTTAAATAAGTAAATTAATTAGAAAAAAAAACAATTTTTTGAGATTGAAAACATGTTTGAACCGCGGTGAGCTTATTGCTGGATGGCAATTTATTTCGATCAATCGGTTTTTCCAGCTCAGTGAGTCAATTATTGTGTTGAAATTCGTTTTTAGTTGAATGTAGCAAGTTGAAATTGTGTTTATTCATTTATTTCTCTCCTCTTAGGAATCGAACTCAGGACGCCGGCGCAGAAACTAATGGACTTAGAATTAAACTTATAACGTACAAATTAGCTGTTTATAACAAAATTGACTCAAATCAGTAGTTTATAATAAAAGTCTAAGCGCTTTCGCGGTTTTCACCATCTTCTTCGGAGTTGATTATTAAACCGCACAATTTTCATATTTGCCTCGTCTAATATTTGCCTCAATTCTTATATTTGCCTCAATTCTCATGTTTGCCTCAATTATCATATTTGCCTCAATTCTCATATTTGCCTCAATTCTCATATTTGCCTCAATTTTCATATTTGCCTCAATTCTCATATTTGTCTCTGAATACGGGTGTTTTTAGCTAAACTAGAAATAAATATTTAAATATATTATAATCGTTATTTAAGCTTCTGATTATCCAGATTAACCAGAGCATAAAAAGATCCACAAATGTATGCCAAGATAGAAATGTGTAGCGCATGGTTTTCTCTGCCTTAATTTTAAAGTCTGCCTTAATTTTAAAGTCAGCCTTCATGGCTCAGTTGGTTAGGTATCTGACTGCTGATCCAAGAGTCCCGTGTTCGATTTCCGGTCGAGACATAGATTTTAATTGTGTTTTCAGGCTGGATCTGTGAGATGATAAATATCGTAAGTCTCCAGAATGTGGCAACTTGTTATTGGGTGCTCGTTAAATAATTATTTAACATCTGTAGCACCCGTTAGTTGCCCGAGAAGCTACATTAAATAAAATAAAAATAAAGAAAGTGACAATAAAGGGTGATGATGGATTTGTTGCTCATTTACCATTTTTCGGATCTATGGTAGCATTAAAAAAAAGTTTTGATAAGAATTTCAAATTGAATCATTTTGAAAAATTCAAATTTCCAAAATAATGTAAATCGGCATTAGTGCGCGGGTCACGTTTGTGTTATTTTTTTAACGAATGCCAAATCTAGACGCAGTGATAATAATAATATGGCCCTTCCAATTATTATTCATTATTTATGACGAAACTTAATTTTTCCTTGAAAGTTAAAATAAAACTCTGGACGGTTTTTTTTTGGCGACTTCCGCACCGGAATATCTTCCGTTATTCGTAAAGAAAACCTTTAGCATAGTAATTGCACAAAATGGAGGATGAAACAAGACGAGGCCTGTCTTGAGACTAGACTTTATATCGAACGAAACATGCTTAAATGATTAAAAACCCGGGACTTTTGCTGAATAGTTAGATATCAAAACGATCGAGGCCTGAGGATCACTTAATTACATCAAACATCAACAATACTTAAGTACAATCAAAACCAGTTTTAATATTTGTAATCAAGAATAATTTCAAACAGGGAAAAACAACGAACAAGTATATTATAGGAAAATCATTGACAACTAAAAAATACAATTTAAACTAGATTTATACGTGAATTGTGAAAAAATAAAAATAAACTATGTTTTTAATAAATAAATATGGTTGGTTAAAAAAAATAGCAGAATAATAATGGTTTGTATCGATTGTTGGCAGTAAACCCCTGCCTAAACACTTGATTCCGATTTCCTCTCTTGTCCTTTGACAATCCTTTTTTTGCTACGAAATGTTATATTTTCATTTTTTTCTAATATTAATCTTAGTGTAATGTGTCTTTTCTTTTTTTTTTCGCTTTCATTTTTTTGTTGAGGTACATATATAATTTTTTCATACTTTGTAATCTGGTTGGTTGAAACAAATTGCCTATAATACCTATACCTATTGTGACAAAAAGCCCATCATTGTGCATTTTATTTGAGTATATTATTATTATTTTTTTTTTTACAAAAAAATGAATATGTCCTTGTTAAAGAAGTACATATGCATCTTCCTAGGTTCCCTAAAATAAGCAAATAAATGCTTGTGCTATAGGTGAACGAAATCGGTCGAGGCAAGATTCGAACTCGCGACCACTGGATTACTAGCCCAGTGCGCTAACCGCTCTGCCATCGACCCATCTATTATTTTCGACCATTCGACCTCGACCATTATTTTACACAAATACAAATAAATAAACAAATAAATAAACAAATAAATAAAATCATTAAGTAATTCATTTATGAATTAAAAAAAATATAAATAAATGAATTAGAAAATTTTAAATGAATAAAAATAAATAAAAATAAAAAAATAAACCAGTAAATATATAAATAAATCAAATTTAAATAAATAAATGGGTATATATTATATTTTTTGCACTTTGATAGGACAACTACGGCCGCTTTCTCCAAGGTCCCTCAAAACCGAACATCAGCTAAGTACCCATTCTAAACTTAAATCCTTAAGTGGCATACTTAATAAATTTGCATTTCACCAACAAATAACAGCCACACTAAGCTAAGGTCAGGATTAGTTTTTGTTATGTTTCCAGTGAACATTAATATGGACTCAAGGTAACGTTAATTTAAAAAATATGCAAATAAGAAATACATAATAAACTATAAAAATATCATTAAAATATTCTAACGTGTGAATTTCACGATTTTTACTCTATATATAAATTAATTATAAAAAAGTACTACTTTGATCTCATGAGTACAGGTAATTGCCGCTGGCGCCAACAGATGGCGCTAGCGGCGCTCGCTGTCAGGGTAGCCTTGTTTGTACACCAGTTTTTGTTTATGACACATCATGTACAGACAGTTTATTTAGTATTCACACCAATTTAGTTATTTTATTTTAATATTTGTTACTTTTTTTAATATATAATGCCAGCCGCAATTATAACTACAGACAAATCTAACCAATCTATTTTTACCAAACTTTTGTAGGTTTGGTTTAAAAAATCGGTGTACATCCTAGGATATACTCGCTGTCATGGTTGTTTATTCGCTTCGCACTTGTTGATTGTTGAGATTGTTCGACACGGGACGCGCATATTTATCAGAGTATAATATTTAGCAGAGTATAATTATGGATAAACCAAGGAAACGTTCTACAAATTTTACCCCCAGTGAAAAAACTAAATTAATTGAATTAGTTTTAAAAAAACACGGCAATTACTTCAAAACAAACGGATGGAGCATGTCTATTTCATCAACCAATTCAACGATTTCACGAATCCAGCCATCTTCCAAGATGATAATAAACAAAATATAACTTAAATTTTTCAAAAAAAAGGTAAATTCAATAATAAAAGAACTCTGCGACGAAATCGTAACCCAAATATCTATCTGTCAAACGCGTTAAGTGACGCTTATGACGGTTAATCCACTAGAGACCGCCACTTAAAATTTTATGCGCCGACGTCGCTAAGCGAGGCTAAGATTGTTTGGTGAAATGCAATTTTGCCCTAAGTGGTTCATAAATGTGATTTTTTAAGTTAAGGAGCCTTGGGGAAATCGGGCACTAGTCTTGAAAGTATCATTATGTAGGTATATATTATTACTAGTATTTTTATTGACAAACTTTTTAACATCTCAATAGAGACGAAGTTGGGATATAATAGAAGAACCAGGAACTCAAGGCATCTGCAGGGCTTACGAACTCTCATCGGCTGGTTTACGCGATTATTTTATGCGCTTGCGCAACGTTCACCAGTTATGCCTTATTATTGAGTTCCCATAACAATGTAATTTTTGAAAGTTTGATATATTTTAATAATGCATAATTCACCTGAAAATAAGACATTCTTACTATTGCCATCTATGAATTTACGAAGAAACCTTTTTGTAACGCCATCTATCGAGAAATTGGTTTATTGCTATCTCGCACAGATGTCACCCATGAACTACGCCAGAATTTTTTTTGGCTTGTTTACCTACTTGTAACAATGTGGATGTTAATCGAATATTTTTTTATTGCATATACGCAAACATGCTTGCGTATATGCAATTAAAAAAAGCATTCGATTTAATATTAGTTATTTAATACCTATTTTTCTGTCTAAAATACTCGTTATATATTTATTTATATAGAGGACAATATACAGCGTATAATAAATTATATACAATTAAGATGATTTAAGTACCTAAATATTGCCAATTACAGGTTGTCACTGGAGTTATTGTATTAGGTATATTAAGATAAATAAGGAATAGTTACATATTATGATGAGATATTGTGTGAATGATGTGTGAAATTGTATATACATATAAGTGTGAGCAGTAAATTAAGTGTTGAGTACTATGATGAGGATGAAATTTTTAGTCTGATATATTTTTTAAATGTGGGGGCTCTTAGTAAGAATATATCGAACTCTTGGAAATGCCTATTGTATGTATTGTATATAATTACATCAAGCCCTATTTATTTTCCTACATTTTGATCCGAGCAGACATCATAATTTATATTATATAAGTAATATGATATTATAACAACTGGCACCATAGAATTTCTCCCAACCAACTTGGGTAAATGGACATTATATAAGAAATGAGGCTCCAAGCACTAAAGAAAAGAATTTCATTGTGTTTGTGTCTTTTTGATTTTTTCAATCGTAAAATTACTTCTTTATGTGGAGACATTAGCTATATTATTATAAAAAAATGTTTGAAATAAAATGGAAGTTATATTATATAATAATGATTCATAAAAAATAAAACACAAAGCCTTTGCCAAACTTAAAAGTTACGGACGTAACGAGCAACGAATGGTTTTATATGTATGTATATCCGTACTATGGCGTTTTTGTACTCAATGGCGTTTTTATCACATAATATAAGCATTTAAAACTTAAATTCTTATTTATTTGTTAGGTTTTCTTGTATAGGTATATGCAACTTTTCAAAAATATTCGTTTAATGTACCTACATTTTTTTATTGCAAAGAACACATGAAAGTAGAATAAATGCTGTAGAAATGAGATCACTAAGAAGAGTATGTAATAGAACGATATATGATAGAATAAAAAATGAGGACATAAGGAGAGAATGCAAGTTAAAGAAGGATATTATATGTAAAATGAAAGTGAATGCTTTAAGGTGGTTTGGACATATAGAAAGAATGAACGACTGACCAAAAAAATATACATGGGTGCTAGAGATGGAGTGAATAGCAGAGGTCGCCCCAGAAAGGGATGGCATGACCATGTGAATGATATTTTGAAAGAAGGAAACATAAAAAGTTTGAACAATCGACGAGCATGTATGAGACGATGCATGGATGTAAAGGAAGCCAGAAATGTGTGCAAAAATAGAGAAGTATGGCGCTCGGTTCTCTCTGCTTACCCCGTAAGGGACATGGCGTGATGGTATGTATGTATGTATTTTTTTATTTATTTTTTATAAAACATAATTTAATACATAGTTTAATGCTATGGCCATCTAACTAAGAATTCCTATTTTAAGATGTCCAATATTTATATAAAAACATTTTAATTATCAAAAAAAAAACAATAATAATATCAAACTGAATAAAGAATATATGTGTCCTGACGGGTCCCCCCGACGTTAACGATCACTCGGAAGAAACTTTCCCTGTCCTGTGCGGTGCGGAACAAGTCCTCCACACGCCTCACTTCGGTCCACTCCCGAATGTTACGGAGCCAGGATAGCTGCTTCATGCCGACCCCTCTACGGCCCTCAATCTTTCCTTTTATGATCAACTGTACGATCGAGTATTTTTCGCCTATAATTATGTGACCAAAATATGAAGTCTTACGGAGCTTGACTGTCGTGAACAACTGTCTGTCAGTATTAGCTCTACACAAGAACACCGTAGAGCAGGACCGACCATACATAGCATTTGATCATCCTTTGGCGTAGTTTCAGATTGATGTCGTCGTTACAGAGGAGATTTCTCATTTTAATAAAATATTTACATACATATATTGTATTGTATACATTTTATTTAGATGTAAAGTTAAAATTGAAATGTGAGTGACTATTATATAACGTTTATTTTTTTATTATGTATAATCCATTTCACTGTATTTCATTTTAATTTTATTGTCTAGGATTTTCTACTATACTAATTGTGCATTTTTTATTAATGTCAATATTTCCGATTCGATGACGTCATGTTGCGTTTTCTTCGTTTCATTTGTTTGACATTTCTTCAACTTTCATGCGTCTTTTATTATGTCCAAATATTAAGTGAATGTTCATTGTCATTCACGATTAAGTAAGACAACTTTTGAATAAGTTTATTTTTGAAAATTGCTAAATAAATTATTGTCTACCTTTTTTAAACTAGCAGTTGATTAAGATGATAATTTCAAACCAATGACTAATCTTTCCTTTTGCGTGCTTTCACTGTGCATATTTCAAACTTAATATAATTCTGAGAATTTTATCAGTGATATTTAATATTAAAAAAAACTACACTGACGACTGCATCGCGCATGATATAATGAAATTGTGAAGGTACAATTAAAAACAAATGCATTAAACTAAAAACATGTGAAATATGATAGTTCTTTTGTGAATAATAACATTTTTCTGGACGGGACATCAAGTATTGTTTTAATTTTTGTAAAAATATAAAAAATTAATGCATTAAAAAGTAGCTATAATATTAAATTACTCATGGGATATGAAGGTTTATTTGACCATGTACGTAATATGTACAATCCTATTTATATTTACTGTTTAATACTATAATCTTTCCTCGGTCACATCTCGCGTGGAGACAAGTATGACATAATCTAAAAGCTATAATGGCTGGAGTGTTGCGGAACATAGATTCTTTTGGCATCAAGGACTGGAAAAGGATCGAGGGAAAAGAGGATAAATCCTGGAAGAGACCAAAGCCCACAATGGTCTATAGAACCATTGATAATGATACCATCGAATTTACCTTTAAACTAAATCTTCCGTTGTATTTTATATAAGGAAAATAATACATATTTTTTTATAAAGAACGAATATGCTGCTGCTAACAAAATCCCTGTAGGGAAACATTTATCTGGAGCACCACCAAAAAGATGGAAGGATATTTGGTCATCCGAATCCCAGGAGTGAGCCGATTAAATCAGATCGTGGATCTATCACAAGATGAAGAATATGTCTTTAAATAAAGTATATGAGCATCTTCATATATTCCCTGAAATAAGCATAAATGCTTGTTCAATGTATATTATGTGAACGAAATTGGTCTAGGCTGCCAAGGTGGGGTTCGAACTCCCCATCACTGGATAACTATGCCAGCTGTCACCGTCCCATCTATAGGTAAAACTACTTAAACATTACCTTAAATATTAACTGAAAATAACGAAGTAAACAATAAAACATCTCATTGAAGAGTAGCAGCCATCAAATGTGATAATAAATGATATGCCGTTTACAGGCAAATATATATTTTCACGTCAAAATAACGTCGTGAGTTGGTTCGAATTTGAAGGGCAAATGTAAATAAAATTTTCATTGCTTGACAAAAGGGGACTTTGACTAATCCGCAAAGGATCGAATTTTCAAAGGAAAATTGAATAATCTTAACAAATTAGCCCCCTGTAATCCGTTTTTAAGGCTAGAAACAACACCTTAATTGGAAAATGTCCTTTACTATCCATAAAACACATTTTATGTTGCTACCCATCCACAAACTAACAACTTACCCATTCTTCATACGCCATCGTAAGTATAATAAAATTATAATTGAGATTTAATATGAAATTATTTGGGACAACTGCAAAATAAAAATGGTGTTGTTTGTTTTTTGTGAATATTCCAGTATATGAAAAATAACTAGCCCAATGTGTATACATAATAAATATATCGTCACGCCATTTTGCTATTAGCTCATTATATCCCAGAACTATTGATTTTTTATACCCCCTATTATCCCAGAACTTTTTTTTTTGAATTCTGAATAAGTTATATGATTTTTTGTATACATAATGAACAAATAACACAATTTTTAAGGAAATTTGAAAAAATCTTTTTTCTAAAATGGTTTTTTGAGCGGGGTCGATAACGACCCGTTGGGATACAGAGTATTAAAATTTTGACAAAGGGATTTTTAAAGGAAATCAAGTAAATACCGCATGTTTCAGTTTAATCATACATTTTATTAAAATATCTTATTAAATAATATGTGACAATCGTCAATATACACAAATACAACTATGTAAAAAATTTAAATATATTTTTAATAGTAAAACTACACAATAAAAGAATCAGAAATGATTAATTCTGTTTACAAAACATGGTAAGGTATAAAACATTTATCGTGAAGGGGTATTTGGCAAGTTTGACATGCTTTAACTGTTTTATTTTTACATTGTGCACACCTTCGATTTTGATTAGTCAATATCAAGTGATATCCTTCATTTTTAATTACCTATGTTAGATTGTAATTTTTTTTGGACCTTTGCTCTTTGGTTTACTGCCGTATTTTTTACATAATCTATGCACAATTTGTCTTATGAACTCGAGCTAATCCAATTTAACCCCATAACTTTTACTCAGTATCCATGCGTTATTTACTGCTACATCAATTATCCAAAATGATACAGGCAAAATGATATAGGTTCCGTTCCAAACTGATTCGATAACATGGTTACCGCACTATTATCAAGCCATTTAACAATAGCTAATTTTTCCGATCTTTCGACAAAATATTCATATTATCCCCTATCTCCCTTCTTAAAACTTTTTTTATCCGAAAATGGATTATTTAAAAAAAAATTTCCTCGGATAGTTCCAGTGCCACCATATTTTTTCTTATTTAAAAATGAAAACAACTTTATTCCGGTAAAGAAATTATCAAAAAAATAATGAAAATTTGATTTCGGGAAACTCTTTTTCAAGTAGATTTGCGAAATTAACTACACCTGAAATCCAATTCATCCTTTTTTGTTTCCTTACCGATTTCATCTTTCATCTGATTGATTTCATCTTCATTTTCAACATCAGAGTTTGCGAAACCCATTTCAGCTTGCGCCCTCAATTGATTGTGATTCAATTTATTCAGGTTGTATTCATCATCATCTCCAGAATCTTCATCCGTTTCAACGCCAGTGTCTGCGGGCGGTAAGATTACAATGGTGTCAGGCAACTCATCTTCTTCAAGTAACTCGAGCTCATCCAAAATCTTTGCAGTAGTCAGACTTTTTTCCCTGCAAAAAAAATATGTCTCATTATCCCAACGGGTCGAAAACGACCCCATTGAATTTGGGGCTATATTGTGAGAAATTTTTTAAATATTATCTAAAAATAATTCAGTGGACATATAAAACATAGTTTTTTCTAATAAAACACATATTTTTTTTCAAAAAAAAAAAATAAAAAAATGTTTACTTACCAACGTAAATTCTTCGACATGGTGACCGCAAAATAAAACGCAAAAGTTATTACTTCAAAAAAAAAACTCACACTGAATAATACCGTTATTTTTTGACCTGCTCAGTATCTTGCTAGTATAGAGATAGGCAACAATGCATTTTTATTACTCAAGGACTTGTTTTTTTATTTGGGAACGAAATAACTAGAAGGGTCGTTTTCGACCCGTTGGGATGATATGTAGGCTGGGTCGTTTACGACCCGTTGGGATAAAATGAGTTAGGGTTATCAAAGAACACCGAGCTTTCCAATCCAACATTACAACTGTTGGATTCGTTTTTTTTTTGAGTTTATACATTATTTTCTTGATTTTCTTCGTAATGCCCTTGAGTAGTTTTGGAATTATGTCTCCTGCGAAATATACCCCGCGTATACGAAACTGACGTTATGCTGTTGATTTTTTCTTAATAAAATAAAAATATATCGCATCATACAAAAATAACTTTTTTTTGTTTTTATTTATACATATTGATATAATATTCTGTTTAGTTATACGAATATTTCATTAAATTAAAGGATTTGTTGTAGAACATAAATTCTATTTTTTTTCACAATATATACACATAAGATATATATTGTGTTAAGATATATATTAATAATTTCAAGCAGTTATCTGGGCGCTATGAAAAACATACACCGAGTAAAACGAGTAGGTTGTGGCCAACGGCATACACCTCACTACTTAGCCATTCCACAAAGTATTCAAACATTCAAATTTTTCAAAATTTTCATGAAATGAGTTTGTTACATTATTTTTGTTCAATATTTTATTATGAAAACTTAATAATTCTTTAATACCATTTTATGAAAGGGATGTGCCTTTTTAGCAATTTGAAAATAATAAATTAAAAATTTTAAGTGTCCTGAGCTTGGGGTCACTTTGAAACATTCAAATCCTTGAAAATTGCGAATTCATAACTCTTGGGGTTATAAATAAATAAATTAAGACTTATAGACTAGAATACCGCATCAACAACTGAATAAACTTACTGATTTTTCGAAAGGTATTAGGGTTTCTGAATCAATAATTCCTTAGTGTCGATGAAAATAATAAAACTTATACTGTATTTATGAAGATATGATTTGATGATAGACTTACATACACTGAAACAGATTTGTAACTATTGATCCTTTATGCTAACTATTCTGTAAAACAAGGTCCACATTTGTTTGATCAATTTAATTCATTAAATTTCTATAAAGCCTCTTAAATGAATTAAGTGAAAAAGGTTTGTACAACATACAAATATATATGTATTACATGCATGTACATACCTATAGATATTTATTTTACATAATTACATACATATAACACCTGAAGCCAATTTAATTTTGTTCAATTTAGTTGAATTTTCATTCTGTTTTTCCCAATACTCCACAACCAACATTGTATTATCATGTATTTTAATTAAAAGTTTTGTACTGAACCGTGATTGTGTCCACTTAAATATATGTTGTGTTCAGTTTGTTGATTGTGTTCAGTTGTATGGTATTACAGAGTGAAACAGTGTTTTTTTGCATCAAATTTTGCAAAGTTACAAACTCGCAAACGGAAATCAATTTATTTTTATTGTTTCATTCCAAATATTATTGATATGTTCGAGCAATATTTAAACTATTTGCTTCAGGCAAATATTAAATCAACAAAACATTATCAGATGTAATTACCAATATAAAGTCGATTGAGCTAAAACATATTATAGTATGGTTTTGACTGTACTTATGTACATACAATATATAGGATACAAAATATTGCAGCATTGAATTAATTTATTTGTGTATGCATCACATACACAAATAAATTAAGATGAAACCTATACACTCCTGACATGATACTAGTTGAGTATAGTAAAATACTCTTATCATTGAATTCAGTACTATATCAATAGCAGTAGAGAATAAAAAAGTTTTATATAAAGGTACTTGTAAAAATAGATTGATTTTGCATGCAGATATTAAATTTGTTTTGATTAAAATTACCTACATTTTCAAGATACAATCAAGGTGGAATCTTATTATAAGAGAACGTTGAGTAAGTGTATTTATTTATTTATAAAAATCTTACAAGTTATTGAGTACAAAAAATCTTACAAGTTATTGAGTACAATTAATATGAAATGATTTATTTAACCTCACTAGGAAATAAATAATACGGTATCGAAAATAATATTATACAAAACAACATGTCACTAATGTCGCCAGTTGGGGTACCTACTTATAAACCACTTGCAACAATATTTTTTAAGGAATATAAATGATAAATAATACAATAACACAAATAAAATTCAGAAAAAAAAATTCTGGTCAACTTAAAAAAAAATTGCTAATCCCTTATGTTCTTGAATTTACTAGATATCTATATTACCTATATCTAGGTTTTAATGTTAATGGTAATGTCACGTATCTTGCACGTTTAATACGTGATCAGACCACTAAGAAAGTAATAATTTATACAAATAGGTACTTATGTACATAATATTTTATCATTTCGTTAGTCTCAACGGATTAAACGTGGATTTATTTCTTTTTATACAAGATTATTGAACACACCATTGACAAGATTGATCATTTTGTAAAATAACCATCAAAATTAATATTGGAATAATATTCACAATACCTTCAACACAAAAACATAGAGTAGACATAAGATACAAAATAATTGAAAGTAATATAAGCATATACATACATAGTAGACATACAAAGTAAATATAAGTTATTTCATTTCTAATAAATATCATTTTAATTATTTCACTAGTGCTTACATAGTTTAAGCTACATATCTCTTTTTGTTTGTATCTTTTGTTACTAGCCCCCTCACTAGGCATAGCTAGTTTTATGTAATTGTCTATTATGTTGTTTATTTATCACTGAATGTTTTATATATTTACTAAGAATCTCACATACTTCAAGACATCATTATTTTTCACAATTTTATATTCAACTTTATAAGGACAAGTCAGTATCAAGGTCATATTAATTTACATTCGAGTAGCGATATCTTCTTCTCCCTATGTCTTTCTTTGTCTGTGCCGATTGTTGGGGACAGTTATCTTCGTCCTCAAATTATATGTCTTTCTGTCCTGTCGATACTATGTCACCTAGGCCATGACTCTGCCGATGGTTTTGTCTTTGCACCATCCTTGGAATTATTTGGACTTTCTCTGGATGCAAGTCGATGAAGATCCATAGGGATTGCTTGGTTTACCATGTGAACTGGCGGTCAACGTTCAACTTACCCGTACCATCTCAACTGTCTTTCCTATATGTTACAATGTATTTTCCTATATTATTAAACAAATACAAACAACAGTCGCCAGATAGGTATTAACAATGATGCAATTTGTGGCATATTTCCATTTTATTTTATCTTATTTTGTAAACATACAGTCTTAATAACAAAATTATACATGAATATAGGACCATTATAGGACCAATTAAGTTGACAGAAATAATCAATTTTGTGTAAATTGTAATATCTGTTATAATATAAGTAAAGGAATGGAAAGGATATTAGGAATTGGACGGAAAGAGAAAGAGGAGAGCTTGCAAAACATTACTCATCAGAAGCCGCAGAGGCAGTCAGGGACTTTATTACTGATGATTTGAATCTAAAAATTGACGTATTCCATAATCCAACTGTCGATTCGTTCATGAGAATTCAATTCTCTTAATGAATCGACATTATTAAGCCAAGATGCGTGTACGAAGGAAAATTTTGTATGGTGTAGTGGACTTTTGCATGCTAATAACACCAACTAGAGGCCTCGCAACATATATGTTCCCATACATGGATTTACTCAGAATTCGGAGTAGAATATTTTATGTGAGTTTTGTGTGTGTGTGTGTGTGTGTGTGTGTCTGTGTGTGTGTGGTGTGTGTGTCTGTCCCCCCTTATAACTTTTGATCCGCTCAATTTACAGAGCCCAAATTTTTAGAATATATAAACAGTTATAGGCCTACAAAACTTTTATACTCAGAATTGTGAATTTTTGTTTCAGTCAGGGCTTATAAACTTTTGAAATTTTGGTTTATTTTTCCATATATCTCAGAAACCATAAAAGCTAGAACACTGAAATTTGGTATAAACATATACAAATACAAAATCTCAAATCAGTTTTTTTAAATAAAATCCAGAATTTCTCAAACATTTTTTTTTAGAATAATATTTTTTTTATGATAAGTTTATGAGTTTAACTGCCTATATTTCCAAATTTTTTAAAAATATCAAAAAAAGCCGAAACACCCCAACTAGATAATTTAATTTTCTATAAAAAATATTAACATTGTATTAGCACATCTCAAATTTTTTTTATAATTTTTATAAAAATTGAATTTAGTGACGACATTGCTTCATACAATTTGTATGGCAATCGCCTGCACACAATATCTAAGAAGACTTAATTGTTTGAAACTAATCTCCAAACATACATACACACCATCATTCTGTTTTCATATTCTGGGTAGGATCAAAGGACTGACCTCCATACTATCCTATCTTGACATACATACATATGTAGGTACATGTGTTGTATAGAAAATCAAATATCTTTAAATATTAAATAATTTGTATTTATGGGATTATAGTTTGGTACTTATTCTTCAACTATACATACTATCGCTATCGACAGTTGGATCTCATGTGTTACATGCAACTAGTATATAATATTCCATATTATAATATGAAATTGATGAAATTTATATTTTACAATACGTATTCCATAATATTTAATATGAAATTGATGAAATTTATATTTTACAATACGTACCTAATCCATAATATATAATATGAAATATTTTGCTGAAATTGAATACAAACCTAGTTTTAATGACTATTTTTAGTATTTAACGAGTAAGCATTTCGAATCTGGGGGGCAAGTCTGGTCAAACGTTGAAATCAGAACCATCCATGTATAGCCATATCATGGATATAATTATCATAATATGGAGTTCTATAATATGTTAGGATATATTTTCACAAGTGGTATTATGTT
This sequence comes from Molanna angustata, assembly GCA_963576475.1. Lineage (NCBI taxonomy): Eukaryota > Metazoa > Arthropoda > Insecta > Trichoptera > Molannidae > Molanna > Molanna angustata. The sequence continues at coordinate 34,703,570 of OY754967.1, read as the reverse complement.
GGTCTAGAAGAAGTAGCAGTTCAGCTTCGAAGTATATTTTCGGACCTGTGAAAATACAACATTATTTTTTAGAGGCGTAAAGCGTTGAAGGTGGTAATGCAATACACACATAGAAAATGATGAACTAACCCAAATCGACGTTCAATTTTTGTACGTAGTTAGACTATCAAATCAGTACAACTAAAGAAATTGTAAGAATTTTTATATTTTCCTTAGCCATAATTCAACGTTGCAAATATTCACATCCATACATAATATAATAATATATCCTTCGCATATATCTTCCCCTGTTTGCTAAAAAACTCATAAAATGATAAATGAATCCCCAAAAGTTCCCGAGCGCCGAAGTACCTGAATAAAAATGAAGGAACTATTACAAATTGTCGGTTTTTCTACCCGATATATTATTACATGTGTGGGAGGTGTCTCCCGCTGGGCATAAAATATTTAAACTCCTTTGAGCACTTGTTACTCTCCTGGCGTGTCACTAACCTGAAGCGCTTTTTATGCGACCTGAAGGGAAACTCTTTGAATGCGAACACCGCGCTAAAAATATAACGCGCTTACAACAGATCTATTCATACACCAATCATAATATCCTGTTTGAAATTTGTACACTTTACACAAACAGCTCGTTTAAATTTGTCATTTTTCGTTTTTTTTAAATCGATTAATCAATATGATACATGTCTTTGTTGACAGACTTTCTAAAGAAAATTTTAATGGATACTAGCTATGTGATGGCTAGTCAAAGCACTAAGGTAGGTATTATATATCCGTAGGCATTATATTATACTCTTTGACTAAGGCTGTCTTAATTTTAAATATATTTGTTTATAGTCGTATCTTGGATAAAATCATTTTTATTTTTTTCATATTAAGAATGAATAAAATTATATATTTAGGTAGGTTGGTGTCTAGTAGGCACTTAAGATCCAGTAATTCAGTTTAACAGATATTTTATATATTTTTGTTGTTGTTTGAAGCCATCTCGATTGACCGATATTTTGTATTGTATTATATTGTGAGATCATTAATATTTAAATGTTAAAAAAAACTAATAAAAGAGTACAGACCTGGGTTCGAATTCTGCCTGTTTTTTTTTATTTTTTATATTTATTTTAAAGAATACAAACAGCAAACAAGAAAAAATTATACAAAAAAAAACAATGATATTTTTTATATTGCCTATAAAAGTATTTTAAAATAGGTATATGTATTACAAGATGTTAACAATTTTGAAAACATTTGACAAAAACTGAGCACAGATTAAATATCCGACAAATACACAAATTTTTTTAATTTTCATAATAGTTGAATATGAGTTACCTTAAACACAAACCAATAAAATATGTCAGTATAAAAACAAACATATTGGTTTAACATATATTTTCCTCATTTAAAAAAAGGTGAAAAAAAATTTTTTTTCGGGCAACTAACAGGTACCTACTATGTCAAATAATTATTTAACATGCACCCAGTAAAAAGTTGCCATATTCTAGAGACTAATTATATATTTATCACATACCTATATCTCACAGTTCCAGACTGAAAACACAATTTAAAACTGTGTCTCCACCGGGAATCGAACCCGAGATCCTTGTATGAGCCACGAAAAAAAAATTCGTACTAAGGTAACGAAGGAAGATAACGGCATGAAAAATGTGCGTATTTTTTCGATGAATAAATAAAATACGTAAAATAACTTGACTTGGACAAAACATTATACGTGTATATATGCTGCTGGACGTGCTGGGTAGCGTGCAGTGATCGCGAGTTCACCTATATTCAAGCATTTATTCTTTGTTTAGAGAATGAATGAGGATGAAAAAAAATATGCGTTGATTCGTATTTTTTTCCCAAATTACAAAAAAGATTCTGTTTTTTTTTAATCATCATGGTTCCAGCAGGACGGAGCAACGTCACACACGTCCAATACATTTCTGCCAATAGTTCGTGAAATTTTCCCAGGCAAATAGATCTCCAGGAGAGGTGACATAAATTGGCCTCCACGCAGTCCTGATTTAACCGCTATGAACTTTTTCCTATGGGGTTATCTGAAATCTAAAGTTTACGCCAGTAAACCGACTTCCCTGGCGCATTTGAAAGAAAATATCCGTCACGAAATGGTAGCCATCACTGAGTCCACCTGCCAAGCCGTCATAAGTAATTTTACAGTTCAATTAAATTAGTGCTGCGAACGCGAGGGTCTACATTTGGACAACTTTATTTTTAAAAAACAAATTCCCAAATTGTGTCCCTACTTTAATAATTACTAAACTTTTTTTCGATATACGGCTTACTTTTTTTTTAATCGATTCACTAAATATAAACTTCCTTTTGAGACATCCTGTATATCATAAAAAAGTAATCGTTCCTAGTTATAATTTATTTGTAATCATTCAGAAACACCATCGCACAACATCTTCGACATCACAGATTCTTCTTATCTCCGAGTTTCTTACTCTGTCACGAAGTGTTACGCCTGTGATGGGTAGTACACGAAGACGATTTTTTTTTTTTTTTTTTTATTTAGGAGAGATCATGTGGGGATAGCGGGATAGAGTGGTGAGGATGGCAGCGGATGGGGAGATAACAATTGGCAGACCCCCTGGAAGACCATGCAAGATATGGAAGGATAGCTGGACGTCCACCTCACAAGAGCAGGCTCCGAGAATAACAGGACACAGTCCTAACTAATAAAGCAGAAGAAGAAGAAGAAAACTATTCAGAAACATACTCTTAAATATGTGTTTGGAAATTGTCATTTGTATTTTTTTACGCAAATATTTTATTTTTATTACACATGATACTTATTTTTCAATGGAAATATTCTCAGACAACATCTCATCTTATTGTATTTCTATGAAAGTGCTCTCGCAAATGACAATATTCCATACTAAAAATGTAGGACGAACGTAACAAATTGTAGCATTTGCATAAAATGTGACGCTAAAGAATAGCCAAGTATTACTTTGAAATTTTACGTTTCACCTTAAGGTTCAATGTAAAAATGTATAATGTTTTACCTACTCGTATTTCCCGTACAAAACTAACATCATTTTCTTCCATTATTGATCGACATTTATGAAAATCTGACCCGAACATATAAAGCACGAAGGAGACCATCTAAATGTTCAACTAGATAGGTTTCTCTGGGAGGAGAATTTTCTTGTTCAACGGAGAATATTGGATGAAGAGCATTATACTAACAAAATAAACTTATTTGTAATGCATACCACCCTGATACAACTAGCTGTTGTAGAATTAATCGTGTTAATACATAACGGTGGTATTAGCACAACAAAAAAGGAATTAAAAAAAAAAACATTTTTTTTTTCAAGGAGAATACAGATTTTGATGGATTTCTCGTGAACCCCATGATCAGAACTTGACCAAATTGAAATGGAACCAATCGGAAATAACTAAATTCTAATGAAAAAAGAATCATCGAAATCCGACAACGCGATAAAAAGTTATCGCTGAAAATAAGTAGGTACATAATAAAAAATCACGTCGAATTAATAAACTCCTCCATTTTATACGTCGTTTAAAAATTATTAAGAACTAGCTTTTATGTCCCGCCGTTGGCCAATAATGTAAAATTGTGAAGGAATAAGTACCTAATCGTTTTTGTCACCCAAATTTTCAGTAAGATGGAAAGTGATTTTAATTTTGATTGATATTTAGCATTGTAAATAATTCAAAGTAAGGCAGCCCATTCCTTTGTTTATAGTGTAAACATTTTTTTTGCGAAATCAGACTAAGAAATAATGTGGTTTGAAATTTTATGAAATAGAATGGCCACAACCCATTCTATTGTTATCAAGTGTGAATAAAGTATATAGAATTTCTGCATGAATGCACCAAAGGAAATAGTTTTAAATATGACCACAACCCCCAATTTTATATATATGTAGTCATCGAAAGCAAATAATGTGTATTAAAAATTTGTAATATAGGATGTTGGAAAATGGTTTCAAATTTAATTTATCAAAAGTATTCCAAAGAGTCTAGTGTTGACCACATCCCATTCATTTTTATATTTTTTCATCAAATGTGCATATACTTAATAATATTTCTGCATAATCGATGCTATTATGGACTGCTAAAGCACTTAAGGTCACGACTCATCTCTCGTAAAACAAAAACCCTCATTTACAAAACTCTTCTTAGACCGGTCATGACATATGCATCAGAATGCTGGACATTGACCAAGAAGGACGAAAATGCATTGTTGGTGTTCGAAAGGAAAATACTTCGCAAAATATTTGGTCCTACCTGTGAAGGAGGATCTTGGAGGATCCGGTTTAACCATGAGCTAGAAATAATGTATGGCGAACCAAACGTTGTCCAATACATCAAAATACAACGTCTACGTTGGCTCGGACACGTTTGTAGAATGGAGGATAACCGGGTCCCAAAGAAAGTATTGGACACCTGTCCTGAAGGAAGAAGAAGCAGAGGGAGACCTAGGATGAGATGGCTGGACGACATCGAGGGCAATATAAGAGCGATCGGACAGACAAACTGGAGGAGACTTGCTGTCGACAGGGCGGGATGGAGGCAGTTTCTTGAGGAAGCCAAGGCTCGCACCGGGCTGCAGCGCCATTGCTGATGATGATTTCTGCATAATCAGACTATGAAACTAAAAAATCAGCCAAAGGTCTACATAAAATAAGAAGAAGAATAATTAGACTACAGGAAATAGTTTCAACCAAAGGTCTAAATAAACTAAGAAGAATAGACTATAGGAAATAGTTTTTTTTTGTAAAAAATCACCAAACACGTGACACAGATTTAGTCGTTTTTATTCTACGTCGGCGTTCAGGGTACAATTCTCAGCAAAAGAGAAATTTATCGAAAAATACCGGTTAGTTGGAAGAATGGCAATAACTCGTCACATGCACAGATTGCAAATAAGTTTTAATAAAAATAAAAATAGCTTCGTCACTGATTAAATAACGTATTTACATATCTATTCGTGGATATTATATAAACGTTCCATCATTAAATACATTATTAAATACATTGAACAATATATTTTCATTAATAAGAAAATTCAACTGTTGATCTTTTGATTTTAATAAGCGGCAATATGCTATAAAATAGAAATTAAACTTAGTTTGAAAAGCAACTGATGTCACACTCATAAAAAAGATATTTAATAACAAATTTATTTTATTGCGTAATTCACATCGAGGCAACAAAATTAATATACTAAAAACAACATAAAAAGAACAGTTTGAAAGACATAAATTAGTTAATACACGCTGTTGACAAAAACAAAACCACCTACAAAATGTTATAATTCAACTGGTTTTTTTTATATATTTAATAAGCCAATATTAGTTAAAGTTAAAAAAGCATTATTAAATATGTATAAAAATATCTATATATTAATACATGAAGCGAAAAATTCCGACCCCTTTTTAAGCATAGTGCACACACGGTGGAGTTTTAGATTTGCCATATTTATAGATTATGTAGGAATATGAAATTTATACATAATGTGTTACAAATACATTAAATATACACTTCACACCATAGATTGTTTATATTCATACTGTCAATGTCAAACACGTTATGTCAAAAGCAGTTGTTTTAAATTCAAATACAGTACCTACATGTTAAATAAAAAACATAGGCCCGGTATTACAGTCGGCCCTCAACTCATTGAGTTTGTTAAACTCAAGATTAATGTTAAGGGGACATTTAATCCATTTCCGTATTACAGTGCAATATGACATATCAGTTACTAAATCTTCAATTATAGACATATTTTACTTTTTCTGTGGTTATTATCTGTCAAATTTTATATAACCTCAAATAATACGTACTACAAAACGGGACGCTACGACTTGAAATACTATTGTTTTATTATCAAACATGGTAAATATTTTTTTTCACCAAAATAATGCTTTTAAATGCCCGTGTTCGTTTCAATATGGCTGTCAGTTTGTTTTGTTGTGTGGCGCCACCGTCGATACAACTAACGCCTTTAGTGATAGAAACTGAAACTACACGCGTTGCCTAGCAAATGACAGTTGACTCACCGTTAAGTACTTAATCCGCCAGAAACGTTGAGTTAAATATTTGTCGTTTTAGTGACGTATTTGAGGGAAGATTAGGCCTAAACGGACACTGTAATACGCTATATTTTTGTAAAACTTGAGTTTAGCTCTTAAACTAAGACTGTAATACCGGGCCATAGTCTACTGTACTATGAACCTATATTTTCTTAGTTATTTTGTTGCTTTCATCTTTTGTTGATGTACATGTATAATTCTGTAATATTATTGGTTGGAAGAAATTGCCTAATGGAAATAAGCCCACCAGTGTGCATTATATTTGTTTGTATTATGTACAAAAAGATAAATAAATAAAATAAAATAAATAAATAAAATTCCAATGTTATTTCAAACTTAAAAATTTAATAATTATGGACGAACAACCTTTGCAGGATCATTCGTATTGTATGTAGGTAAGAACTTAAAAGATTTTACGTGTTTCCCTTACCAAAATCTTTCACTTAAATTGTCAATTTAAATCGGAGTCTGTATGTATTACCATAAAGCTACACTATCTATTTTAATCTAAAATACAAAAATTAGCAACTCTTTTCTTAATCTAGGTATTATATTTGGCAAGACTTAAAACTTTAAATAAAATATTTCTCCTTTTATCTCGTTTGATATATTATGTTAAAGGAAACTAAGTCTAAGATATATGTAAATAGCGAATTTGTATATAAAAAGTATGACATTTGAGTATCCGTTCATCCTACATATTATAATGATATTGACGTACTTCACATAAAAACCATATTTTAATAAAATCAAACAGATCCGCCATGATAATATAACTGAATACTATTAACTTCACCGTAAATCAGATTTTTTTTCATATCCTTTATACATGATGTAATTACTTTAAGATGTGCATCTTGATTTTTCAATTTATTTTACTTGTTCAATTTCTCGTTGGTTTTCCTTATAATAATTGCAATTATTTTTTTTAGTTATTTCCAATATCAATTTAGTTTCGTTTACATTATTTGTTAATACTTTTTGTATGTATCAAGCATTTAATATGTAATATTTCACGCGTAAATTCGTAATTGGAATACATTTATATTTAAAGGATTATGTGCTCAATATTGTGTTATATATTCTGTGAATCTATGAAAAAATAAAAATAAATAAAAAAATATTCCCAGATGTAAAATGTTGGATCAGGTATTCCAATGACTCTCAATGATAAACAGTATAAGATATATTTGCACAGAATGAAAAAAGAAATGAAACATTCGAATAAGTTAAATTGGATCCATTTTGCAGATTCAATGTGTTTGGCGAAATGCCAATATCTGTAGCTAGGTATGTATTCTTTCAATGATGATTTATTCATCAATTCTTCTGTTTGCAAAAGTATTAATGGCACCCATTAGTGTTTCTCCGTGTGCTCCGTAACCTCTTTCAAAATAAGCGTTCAACGTTCCCATTCACAAAGATTCAAATTCCACATTCATTTCCGGGTGTGGCGTTATGAAAAACGTTTGAAACTTTTCATAAAAGAAGGTTATTGAATTTGCAATTTTCTTCCTGTGTAGAAGTCACCGCTCTGATGCGACGACATATTTTTGCTCCCAACAGAATGCAAATCGCTTAGTAACACCTGGAAATGGAAAATTGTCAAATCTGTTCTGTCGCTTCTCGGCTGGGGGCCTCGATAAAAAATGACATAAAATTCTTCTATGGCAACCGATCCAACATTTTTCTCTGCGGTAAGAATCATTTATACCCATCGTCAGATCTATTAGTAGGTATCCTCAATTTCGTAACGTCATTATACATGATAATATAAGAATAACAAAAGTTAAGCGTTGAATATGATACAGACAAATTTAATTCATAATTTCATCCCTTGAAACTCCAAAACATAATTCAATTTTATCCGCCTATGTTGTTTTAAAAAAAATGTAATACAGAAGCAACCGGATAAATGCATGTCATCTTATTTATTTATTTGTTTAGTAAATCATTTGCGGCATATATTGCCCTTTACAAACATACATAAAAACACATATCGAAAACAAAATCACAGAAATGAATATATTAATAAAAATACGCAAAAAAGGAAAAAAACCAGAAAAAAAACAGGAATGTTATACCTACTTTGGTGGGTATTTCTTGTTGGAATATGGTAATGAATCTGACTAACAAGGTAATAGGATCTAAAGAAGGTATTAATTATCTTATAGAGAAGTATGAGATCAGATAATATAATCCTTCTATCGGAGAGGTCATGAAATTGCCGATAGTTAAGTAGGGAATCATAATTTAAATCTTGTGCAGGAATTTTCAGTTTATAATTCAAAAACCTTATGAATTTGTGCTGGACGATTTCGATAGTCGTAGAGTGCACGACATAATATTGCGACCAAACGGGAATATTGAATACGAACAAATGAATGTTATAACGTCTAAAATCCATTTATTGATTCGAATATTGCTTTAGCCCACAAGAGGAAACCGATTATGATTATTTATAAAATATTTACCTTCAAACCCAGGACCTTTGACTCCGAAGTTAAAAGTCGAATAAAAAAGTTGACTTATTTCACATATTGTTCATATGGATAGGGTAGTTACTTATGTAGGAACTCAATCATTTATACGTCGGGTAACACAGCGTTAATATAAGATCTACCTTGCTCTGTATTCTTAAGGCTTTACTTTTTATTTAAATTCAGCAATGTACCTATTTTTATTGGTTGATTAGTTAAACTTAATTACACACAGTAAAAGTTCTGCGATGAAATACGTGCTTGTGAATTTGAACGCAATTTCAAGATGAGCGAAACTGACTTGACGAGAGAGAGGCTGAATAAAGTAATTTAAAGTCAAGACACAGATTGAGAAGAGAACTTTGTGTGATGTGCTCGAAAATAATATCCCTTCAAAAATAAGAAATTTGATTAATTTCACTAAGATGAATTGTTTATTTTGAATGTATAAATACACCGCTACTACGGTTGGTTATCTCTGATAATAAATTTATGCAAATAAGCCTTTCGTATCGCCTCAATTTCCAAAACGAACATGATGCTATGCCTGCTTTATATACAAAGTAATGTAATTTCTCAACAATCCAAAGTATTGTTACAACGATTGAGTTCATAATTTTGTTTTGGCAGTTTTCATGAAGTGATGACTCGGAACAAAAACAATTAGGTTTCCCTAAATGAAGCCCTATAACATTTCATTATTATAATATACTTAACAAAGAATTTATTTTCTGGTAAAGTATTTTATTTAATATTTCTTCTCTGGCAACTAACAGGTACCTACCTACAATGTCAAATAATAATTTAACACGCACCCAATAATAAGTTGCCACATTCTGGAAACTGTTCACAATAACCAGACCCCCACTACGATCAATATAGGCTCTCACACAATAGAATCCGTTAGAAGTTTCACCTATCTGGGATCAATGGTGACTGATGTGAACGACATATCCACTGAAATCAAGCGCCGAATATTCATGGCTAATAGATGCTTCTATGGTTTAAGAAGACATCTTGCATCTCGGGTGTTGTCGAGGAAAACAAAGGTCACCATTTACAAAACATTACTACGTCCTGTACTGACATACGGCTCTGAATGCTGGGTACTGAGTAAAAAAGATGAGACATCTCTACTGGTGTTTGAGAGAAAAATACTCAGAAAAGTATTCGGCCCAATCCAGGAAAACGGAGTTTGGAGAATACGACACAACACAGAGGTCTACAATGTTTACAAAGAACCAAACATCGTAAAAATCATCAAAACAGGGAGGCTGAGATGGGCAGGGCACGTCCAAAGAATGAGTGATGAAAGAGTGCCAAAAAGGATCATTTATTTAAAGCCCCAAGGTAGACGTAGTGTCGGTAGACCCAAACTCCGATGGCTGGATGGTGTGCAGCGGGACGTAGAAGCAGTTGGAATAAGGGATTGGAGGAGTGCCTGTCAGGATAGAGGAAGATGGCGACGAATGCTGGAGGAGGCCAAGGTCCACAACGGGCTGTAGAGCCAGTGATGATGATGATGATGACATTCTGGAGACTGACGATATTAATCGTCTCACACATCCAGACTGAAAACACAATTATAAACTGTGTCTCCACCGGGAATCGAACCCGGGACCCTTGGATCAGCAGTCAGATACCCAACCAACTGATGATGTAATCGGTTGAGAAATATATCAAATTAATTTAAATTTGACATATTTGTTCGTTACTTATCGCTCGTTTCAATGCAAAATATCCATTAAAGCTGGATTTTTTATAATTTTAAGAATGAAAATAAATGACATATTTTTATTAATGTTATTTTCATAATTGTCAACATTATGTAGGTATGATGGTACTATAATCATATTGGTAAATATCAAAATATGTATCCAAGAGATTAATTGTAATAAAATAGTGTCAAATTTTTGTGAAGAATATTTCTGTTAGTAATTCCCCTTGCGATCAGAAGATTCTCCTCTTAAGAAGATTACATCCTCAGATAAGGAGATTTTGTTTTATCTTAAGGGCTTTCTCTTTGTCGACTAAGCTTTTCCTATTTCTCCATATCCTTCCACAGCTTTTATATGGATGAGTTGCTCTAAGGTAATACTAACCTTTTTCTGGATCTTGTAAACCTTGTGCTTTCGGGTCTAATTGGTATCAATTTTTTTAATCTAGAATTTTGTTAACTAAGATTTTCCTTTAATTTGGCTCAACCAATTTTGTCAGATACTTAACTGTGAAAAACAAACCAAAATTTCATATTTAATTGACCGTTATTATAATCCATAGTAATTTAATGATTATGTTTTTTTTTTCGTTTTTTCATCATCATTTACTATTCTCATTATCGTTAACGAATGATAATAAAAAATGAAATAGAAGTTAACTGATATCATTCTCCGGATGTATACTGGTACTAATATACATTGCATATAGGTTAAAATCTCATCTGGACAGTTTTCATAATAAATGTAGGTAATAACTTAAGAAATATTGGAGATGCACATAATAAAAATCGTTTGAAATATCACTTTGAAGTTAATAATAAAGGTAATATTAAACTTTTTTAAAATGGATAGGTAACTTATTACCAAAGGACGAAAAGAAACAGAAGAATTATTTAATATTACTGCTTAGATGACTTATAAAAAAAATCAAAATTATATTATCATTAGCCCTTTCTACATCAAGCATTTTTTTTTCTCATACAACACTAAAATATATACATGCATACTTGCACATCATTACTTCAACCTACCACAAAACCTTACAAAAATAACTAACACTATGACGAATTAAAATAATAGAACTGATTTATATAACGCTACTCTGGTACAGGCATAGCCTAGTAGAGTAGCCTAATCCACAAATTAAAATATATAAACGTATACACTAATGACAAACTTAACTTTTTCTTACTTAAAGTATAATTTATAATTTTTATTAACTACTGTATAAAGTTATATTGTACTTATTGTTATTATTATACTTGTAAAAAGGATTTTAATAAATAAAATAAAAAAAAAAAACTTTTAGCTAGAGGACCTGAATTATTCACCTTTGCGATAGACCAGATTTTATTCGCGAATTTTGCACTTGTTTCGCGTAAAACACGAATTATTACGTTTTAAACAGAAATTTGGCTCTTTCTAGGACATTGTCGTAAAAAATACACGGCGATTTTCAAGCGAAAAGAATTTCAGTATTACAATATATAGAACTTTCAAAATTGAATTGATAGGGATCTCATTAAAAGGCATAATTGGTGAACGTTGCGCAAGCGCATAAAGTGATCACGTAAACCAGCCGATGACAGGTCGTAAGCCCTGTAGGTGCCTTGATTTCCCGGTTCTCCTACAATAAATATTCCAACTTCGTCTCTATTGAGATAATTAAAAATCTGTTAAAAAATATCTTTGACTCCCGACAGGGAAAAAAATCCAATGTTTGCGCATATGCAATAATAAAAATATTCGATTACAGAAATATTTACCAACAAACATTTGACAATCCGTCAATGCCGAAATCCGAATATTATCAAGTAATGTAAGACATTATTTCCTGTCAATAGTATTTATTATCATTCAAATTGAAAGGAAACATTACCATGTTAACTAATGCCAAATTTGACACGAGATTAATCGAATTTTGCATTATGCCAATTACACATGTAAATTCTATTCCAAATTTAATCCCAAAAAGTGAATATATATGTACACCCAAGGAATTAATTACGTTCACTAATTGTTTTGGAATAATCTTATAAGTTTCATTTAAAACACATCTACATACATATATACATGTCACTCAGAGAATTTTAAATGTTTTGATATTATATGAAATCATTGAAAAGAAATAAACCTATGGATATAGAAAAATAACCAGGGGGCAAATTCGGTCAAGCGATGGAATCAAAAGCCTCATGATTAACCATATCATGGATATAATTATTTTAATTATATCCAGGACATGGATTATGATAAGGGTTTTGATCCCACCGTTTGAGGGGACTAGCTCCTCAGGTAGTTTTTGAGTAAATACTTTATACATATGACATATATAGTTAAAGCTTTTAGAATTTCTAGTTTGGGCTGTATAAAGGACATAAAATTTCACTATGCGCTGTAAAACAAACGGCATACACACTAAAGGAAAATACAAAATACGATCAAATCTTTCAATCATTCCATTCCTTTTAGATAATTTTGAATAAAATTATCTACTAACCAGAATTTCACTAAACAAATCGTATTTCTTGTGTAAGTTTTACTTACTTAGATCGATTGTGACTAACATAAATGACACATCCACTGAAATTAAGCGAAGGATATATACGGCAAACAGATTCTTCTTTGGTCTGATAAGACATCTGGCATCTCGGACGATGTCTAGAAAAACCAAAGTCACAATCTACAAAACGTTGCTACGCCCCGTACTAACTTATGGTTCTGAATGCTGGGTATTGAGTAAAAAAGATGAATTGTCTCTAATAGTGTTCGAGAGAAAAACACTCAGAAGGATACTCGGACCTGTGCAAGTAAACGGAGCTTGGAGAATACGACGCAATGATGAGATCTACAATATTTATAAGGAGCCCAACATTATAAAGGTGATAAAAATAGGGAGGCTGCGATAGGCAGGACACGTGGAAAGAATGGGCGATGAAAGAGTGCCAAAAAGGATCCCGCACACAAAGCCACGAGGTAGACGAAACGTTGGTAGACCCAAGCTCCGACGGCTGGATGGCGTGGAACGGGATGTGGAGGCTGTTGGTGTAAGGGACTGGAGGGGAGCATGTCATGATAGAGGGAGATAGCGAGGAATGCTGGAGGAGGCCAAGGTCCACAATGGGCAGTAGAGATATTGATGATAATGATGATAAAATCGTATTTCTTGATTTTCTAAAGGGTGTACTTGATTAATTATATTAGTGTATACATTTAAGCAACGTTCATATCAAATTCATATTATTATTCATGTTGTCTTTGTATATATCTGCAAATATTCACAATTGAATATGTGTGCGTATTCTCTGAAAATGAATTACTCGAGCATATATCAGCAACTACATACATATTATTTAAGATGAATAATAAGATGATGCCTGAGGCATGGTGTATTACACGAGGTACCTATCTAGACACTTACTTAAGGCATAATATTAAAATTTAAGATATCCAGAAGATGCTATACTAAGATAAATTATTTTAACATTAAATTTAAGAAAAGTATTCAAACTTATATGAGACTAAACATATGTAGATACTCTTTAGGGATTGTTTGGTATATACATACACTCATTACCTTAGTAAACACTTTTGCGTTATTATGAATAATGAAAATTTATAATTTTCGATACATGATGGGTATGATTATATTTAATTTATTTGATCTAATTGATATCTTATACATCAATTCTTCACTTTACTCAAAATTACTGCATAAAATATATTTTATGTAGTACTTTACCTACATGCTATTATTTAATGTCGATTATGGAATTTATACACCCGATTTATTATAGTATGTATATGAATTGTAATTTATTTATATAATAAATAAAAAAATCTATCATAATTCTTCGTGTAGGTATGTACATATGTAGGTACTTTAATTGTAAAAAAAACTACACGACACAAAAACGACAAGATAATACATATTTATTTTTTAAATGACTTGTTTTCTGTTTTCTGATTCTAATAGGCATGATGACTAATTTTGAGAAACTATCTCACGATGTTTTTACGCATCCACTGTTTTCAAATATATATACATTTCTACATAAAATAAAGGTTTAGTAGCAAAAATTGCCATTTCAAAATCCTATTTTGACATTTACGTCAAAAAACACTTGCAGTGTAATGGCGTCCGTCGGAGCTGACGGTGACGTCACGATTTCGTAACCGCATATCACTACTATATGTATTCTAAGACGATTTGTGTATTTAAAATAAATGCAAAAGTGCATAAGTGTTGTGCGGTCCCTAAATGTACAAACACGTCGAAAAAAACACCTACTGAGGTATTTGTTTTCGTCCTACGCGAATATAGACTAGAAATAAGTGGTTAAATTTGGCACGGCGAGACACAGAAAGTGTATTTAATTAAGTATGCGTTTACAATGAGGTACAGTATTTGTTCCCCCTCGTTTAGCTCTCAATACTATAATTCATTTACAAAATATTTACCATTAATATTAGGCAATAAGCATATAAAGAACTTCATGAATGTCCAAACGTCAAAATAGGCCATCTTCAGTTTCCCGCGTATTAGGCATTAGGCCTGTGTAACACCACTGCGTTACGCCGCTCAATTGCATCGACCCAGTTCACTGCGCCAGGTGTGTTAACTCGCTCCTTCGAAATGTATTGTCTCACGGCGCAGTGAGTCATGAGTGCTAGACCGTGAGAATGCGAACAGTGTTAGGGTATTGAGTTATTGAGTTGCTTGCTTTTTAATCGACATACCTACATACTTACTAAATAAACAACGTAATAGACAATAACATAAAACTAGCTTACCTTAGTACAGGCCATGCCTAGTGAAGGGGCTAATAACAAAGATACAAACAACAAGAAATAGCTTAAACTATTTAAGCACCAGTGAAATAATACAATGATATTTTTTGAAATGAAATAACTTATATTTACTTTGTATGTTTACTACTAATAATAATAATAGTAACTTTTATTTAGACGTAAAAAATACAAAATTAATACATCTAGTATAAACAAAAATATATAATTTTTTTGATACATTCTAATCCCGAAAAGTGCCGAATTAAAGCGTTTCCCGATTAAGTGCCGACGCAAGTCTGAATTTCCCGAAATCGGCACAAGTGCAATCGTGACGTCATGCGCTCGTATTCTCCCGGTCTAGCACTCATGACTCACTGCTCCGTGAGCCAATACATTTCGAAGGAGTGAGTTAACACACCCGGTGCAGTGAACAGAATCGACGCAATTGAGCGGTGCAACGCAGCTTTACACATGTCATGTTTACCACGTATGCTTTTAGGCTTTTAGCTTATGAACACAATGTAGAGAGAAGGAACATATTTTATCGATTTTCGAGATGTAAGTTGTATTAAAATTATAGATAAATAAAGTACTTATATGCAAAGAATAATAATAATATACTTATATGTAAGTTTTTACGTTTCTAAATTCTGATGAGCAAAAGTCTCTGTTCGATGCAAAATAATTTCATATATATTGTATATTGTATTGAAACTGTGACGTCATAATCTTTGATTCACTCTGATTGGTGTTTCTCATATTTTATCAAATCTTTATAACCTATTTTATTTTATAAAATTATAATTTCAATGATTTTTTCATACTGTCATCTCGCCTATTGAAGTATAATAACTGTTCGATATTGTTTCAGTATTCCGAATTTACGCGCCAAAATAGTAAATAATACAAATCATATGATATGGTACGAACTACCCCTCCCATCCATACCTCTCCATACCACTGTACATGTCCTATCCCACCTTCAAGGCCAGTCGTCGTCGTTCGCCAGTCGCAAGCACTGTCACATTTCGCTCGTTGTCGTTTCTGTTACCTACGTAAAATTCGTTCGTCGCAAAACATCTCGTCGTGTCGTTATAAGAAAATTCTCGTAAAGTGCAACATTTTATCAGTGCAACAGTGAAAGGAGGCGAATCGAATATTTGGTGAGTCCTATCTCAAATCCTTTCGTTTCCTTGTTACCGGCATTTCATACAAGCACAGATTGAAGATTCAATCTAATGCATAGCCTGTGACAATATTATTGAAACCAAAATATCTTCCTTCAATCTTCGATAATTATACAGTCCACTTTGTTTGTCGTTTTATAGCCCGAATTGCAATTCAGCAATCGGCGCTAGCAATAACTATTATGGATCAATCCATAGAAAGCAATCAATTAGATTAAATTGAACTTATTGATACGAGAATTAAGACATTTGTATTTAGTTGGACTGCAGGACCTAATCATGTAGGTATTTGTAAAAGTAGAATTATTGATATTGGATAATGTAATTAATGTCAACATCAGAAGCAATCAATTAGATGAAATTAAACTTATAAAAGAATAAAGAATAAAGACGTTTGATATTGGAGACGTTTGATTGCAGTACCTAATCTTGTAGGTACTGCAATCAAACCAAAAATCATTTTTGTAAAAGTAGAATTATTGATATACGACAACGTTTATAATAACAACATCACAAGCAGTCAATCAGTTAAAATTGAACTTTTTTAGATGAGAATTAAGACGTTTGATATTGTATTTAATTGGACTGCAGTACGTAATCAATTAATTATTTGGTAAAAGCATAATTATTGATATAAGATAACATTTATAATCTCAACAACAGAACTTTTTTAGATTTTAGAACAATTAATTGGTAAAATCATAATTATTAATATAAGATAACATTTATAATCTCAACAACGTCCCTTCATTAGTTGTCAATTAGACGAAATTGAACTTATTGATACGTAAAGACGTTTGGCATTGTTTGAACTCCCACACGTTGATGCCCTTCTATTAAGACTAAAAATGTGTAAATTTCACGATGAATTATTGTCTAGAAAGAGAAAGGTTTGATTATGCGGGTTCGCAATTCTTTCCGAGGGTTTCACGCTCCGTAGAATAGAAAGGTACATTTTTTCAAAATTTATGTGAAGTTATCAAAGCATGTTAAGTACCTTTGAATTATTAGTTGCCCTCTTGCTACGGGTCCAGAATTGTCCAGAGGGTATTCGACCCTTGAAGATAGCCATATATGATACACAATTTTGCATGGTATGATTATAAAGAATCCATAAATACAAGGAACGGTAGAATATGAGATAAATATTATTCCCAATTCCTAATACAATAACAAATTAAACCAACCTCATAATCCTGAATAAGGATTCTTCCTCATTATAACTGCAATCGATATACACAATTTAAGATCGGGTAACGATATTTCCTGATTATAATTTATATTGTTTTTATTGTTATTGCCGTGGTGTATTTGTTTTTATTTTGTGTTTGTGCTATTTTCTTAAGGATCTACTATTTTCTAAATTATCACGAATGGTGACGTGGTCTGCTTTCCGGGATGATAACTTTTCTTCATCCTCGGTGATATCGCATCATTCAGCATCTCGCCTAGCCACATATCACACCATCGAAGCTTTGGCCTTTCAAAACCACGTTGACATCAATGTAAAAGTCATTGCCTCAATGCCATGCCAATATATTCAGGTGGTCTTGTTTAGACATGACCAAACATCTGAGCTAATTTTCTTGAAGTTTGTCCGCTATGTCACGGACGCCAAGGCTACCTCGCACATGCTTGTAGCGGATTCTGTCATCTATGAAGGTTGACCATGGATTTTTCAATATATGGAAACATAAGAAGTGTGAATCGGTGAGCATAAATGGACTGAAAAACATGAATGTTTGCAAGGATTGAGTTGTTTGACGCTCGGTTCTCTCTGCCCAACCCATAATATAAAAACAAATCAATCGTGTTTTCTTTTGTATGAATAAACTACATACTCTTAAAAATGTATTTTAGTTACATAAATCATTTGACCCTTATGATAGACTTCTGGGCTCAGTCAGTTTAAAAGTTTTTTACACAACTTACATTGGTAAAAAATAATATATTATTTTAATGTAGCTTCTCGGGCAACTAACAGGTACTATGTCAAATAATTATTTAACACATACCCAATAACAAGTTGCCACATTCTGGAGACACGTTTTTAATCGTCTCACAGATCCAGACTGAAAACACAATTAAAAACTGTGTCTCCACCGGGAATCGAACAGTCAGATACCTAACCAACTTAACCACGAAGGCGGATATATCGATAAATAACACAATTTTGATAAAATAACTCAATGCAAAGGATTATGAATCAAGCACATAAGTCTTTTAACAAAATTGTGCCAAAATTACTTTCGAGACATCACGTTGTTCATTATGGTTTTAAGATCAGGGGAGCAAGTCTGGTCCAACCAGCGAAATCAAAACCCTCGTGATTACCCATATCATGGATATAATTATCACATGGAAATTATAGAATTATAGAACTTCTAAAGATATTATAGAACTCCATATAATAATTATATCCATGATGTGGGTAATCGTGAGGGTTTTGATTTCGCCGGTTGGACCAGACTTGCCCCCTTTGAAGAGATTGTCTTATGGTAATAAACCCGCCTTTGTCGATGATTTGTTCTATATACCAATGACATATGCCTGCTTCATCTCTTTTGAAATATTATAAATCAAAAATCAGAAGATTTATCAAAACCTCAAAGATTTATAGATTCTGAATACTGGATGGTGACTCAGTATCACAAAGGTTGGTTCTTAAAACTTCGTGTATGTGCCATAATGTCATGAATGCATTTTGAATCCTGTTATTGCTTTTTCTAACCCTCTGAAGCTTTCTTATTTTTTAAATTATTTATTTTGACCCCGGTAAACGTTATTTTTTAATTGTTATTAATATTTTTGAAGAAATTCCAAATAACAATTATACTATTAATTACAACTCACGTGTTTTCGATATCGATAAAACATTTATAATTCATACAATTTGGCGGCCTTCGTGGCTCCATTGGTTAGATATCTGACCTCTGGGCGAATGTTTCCGGGTTCGATTTTCGGTAGAGTAACAATTTTTAATTGTGTTTTCAGTCTGGAACTGTGAGACAATAAATATCAAGGGTCGTATTACAAGAGTTATTTGAGTAAAATATAAGAAAATGGTAAGGTCCCGTACTACGATAATACTGCTTACTGGACCTCAACGTTTTCTTAGATTATTCTTAAATTACTCCTGTAATATGAACCTCTAGAATGTGACAATTTGTCAATGTTTGACAAGGCACCTTCTTCTTCTTCTTCTTCCTCAGCCGTTTTCAATCCATCGTTGGATATAGGCCTCCCCCTTGCTCCTCCACATGTCTCTATTCCGGGCACATTGCATCCAATTTACTCCCACAGTCTTTCTGATGTCATCCGACCATCTAGCCTGTGGTCTTCCCACACTCCTTCTTCCCGTTCTAGGTTGCCATTCTAGGAGTTTTTTTGTCCATCGTTGGTCAGTACATCTGGCAATATGACCTGCCCAGCTCCACTTCAGGGTAGCCATCCTTTCAGCTACGTCCACAACTTTAGTTTTCTCTCGTATCCATTTGTTTGTCTTCTGATCTCTCAATGAAATGCCCAGCATTTTTCTCTCAATGCCTCTCTGCGTAACTAACAACTTTTGCAAAATTCGCTTCGTTAGGACTAGCGTTTCTGTGCCATATGTGAGAACAGGCAGGATGCATGAGTCAAATATTTTTTTCTTGAGATAATTGGGGTACTTTGGGGACTTCAAAATATAAGAGAGTTTATTGAAAGCTGCCCAGGCAAGACCACGTCTTCTCTCTACTTCGGCCTCTTGATTCTCTTTCCCAAGCTTCATATTATGTCCTAGATAGACATAACTATCGACTCTTTCGACGGCCCTTCCATCCACCAAAATGGGAACGTTACGCGCCGTGCTGCTCATTATTTTGGTTGTTGTAGCATTCATTTTGAGGCCAATCTTTAAACAGGCTGCGTTTAGTTAATTTAGCATTATGCTTAGTTCTTCCTCATCTTTAGCAAATAAGACAACATCATCTGCGAATCTTAAGTTATTGAGATACTCTCCGTTTATAAGGATACCTTTGTCCTTCCAATCAAGAGCTCTGAACACGTCTTCGAGAGCCAAAGTAAAAAGTTTTGGAGAAATTGTGTCCCCCTGTCTTACACCTCTCTTTATATGGAATTTCTCCGATGGTTCGTGGAGTTGTATCGTTGATAACATTATCGTTGACAAGGCACCTGTTAGTTGTAAATAAGCATCTCTCGAGTTTCTCTCATCCTATTGATATTGGCTTTCAACTGAGTAACAGAATATAATTATTATATTATCATACATATTTTAATAAAGAATCATCATTATTTTTTATACCTATCTTGTTTTTTTATTATTTTTAGTCATATGTACAATATTTATTTATTTTATTTCTGTTATTACCAACTAAAATTACTTTGGAGTTAGGTAACATGTAGATTTAATAGTATGCGTGGTCTATTTAATGTTTATTTAGGGGATCAAAGTTCTTATTGTATACGAATTTTAAGATATAAATAATTATTTTTGCAATTTGACTCTGTTTTTATAGTACCAACTTACCCTTTTGAAAACTTATATCCGTTATTTTACTTAAACTATATTTTAAAAGCAAATATTATATATAAATCTGGATATAACCAATATGTTAATTGGCTCTATATTTAATCATTGTATTTTATTATTTATCTGTCTCAAATGATAGTTTATTTAAATTTTGGCTATCCAACTAGAAACGGTTTTATTTAAACATAATAACTACTTAAAAGTAATCTAGTTGTTTATTAACTAACTTTTATTTTAAATGTATTTCATTTAGGTATCAATGAGCGAGTAAAGAAAGATATCTCTAAATGACTACAATAATTTAAATTAGAAAAGTTTCACAAAGAAATATTTCAAGACAACGAAAGAAAGCTGAATGACGATACATTTCTCATCTTGCCTATTGGTATTTGGCACGTCTCGAGTATTGCCATATTCGAAACTGTTGCGGAATTTGTAGCCTACCTACAAAGATATTTATTTTTAATACCTATTAGCGATTTTTGCTTTACTTTATCAATAGGATATCAGGAGAAACGTTCATTCTAATAAAATGAATAAATTCACAGAATATTAATGAATTAATTTTTATTATATTGATATTATTTGATTTTTATCGGTAGGTATATCATTTCATAAATATTCCTGACTCTATTATCATAAAATTCAAATGACTATTCTGCGAAATACGGTTGATAGATTCATAATACATATATCATGCCTTCTTATTATAATGGAATACCATACCTCAAATAATACCTACATGGAAGAGTTTGTTACTAGAATCACTGAATAATTCAAAACGGGTATGAGATAATACAATTTATATGGTCTAAAATATATGGCCGATGGATTAGATTATGATCAGGATGTTTTTATATTCTCCATAAACACCGTTTAGCAAAAATCACCCTCAGATTTGATAATTTATTACCTGCCTCCGTTAAATATATTTCCAACTGTATAAATTTCTTTCTGTTGTTCAGATATTTCGCGAGCTTTTTCTCTGTATATGTATGTATGTACCTATATATTGGTAGGTAGCAAAGTTTTTTGTTCATTGTGAATTTATGCCTCGTGGAATTATTTCGTATCATTTACTTTCAAACTTATGCGTTGGATTTCCTTTTCAGTTTTGAAATATCGCAACAAATAATAATACATTCGCTTTTGTGGTTCGCACATATTGCATAAATTTATTGGTATGCACACTTATAACTGCACAGGACATTGTCAGGCTTTCCTTGTTTTAATAAATTATACGTGTATTTCTGACGAACAATAATTTCAATAATTATAATATACATTTTATTAATTAAAGAAAGTTAACATATTGCGATGGTGTGAAAAAGCGACTCACACAGAATATTTACAGATCTGCATGATAGTGAATGTGAACAATATTAGACGAGTATGTATGAAACTACACTTGCATGTAAGGGAGGCGATGAATATATGCAAAAACAGAATTGTGTGACGCTCAGTTCTCTTTACCTACTCAAATAACAGGGACACGGTGTGATTGTATGCATGTACATGTAAAAGTATTCGTCTAATCAATTTTTCCATAGTTAATCCACATCTAATTGAAATATTTTCAAGAGATAACTGTTGAGTTAATTAAATTTAGATATTTTCGATAAAGATGTTTAGTACCTTTCACAAAAACAGATTATAAAGAATTAAAGTCTTCGATTATGAACATTGAACGGGTAAATAATCAATGATTCTAAGACTTTAATTCTGTATAATCATTGATTATTTACCCGTTCAATGTTCATAATCGAAGACTTTAATTCTTTATAATCTGTTTTTGTGAAGGTACTAAACATCTTTATCGAAAGTAATTAAATTCTAATTAACTCAACATTTATCTCTTGCAAATCTGTCAATTAGTTGTGGATTTAACTATGGACCAAACTTGATTAGACGAATACTTTTACATGTACATGCATACAATCATCACGTGTCCTGTTATTATGAGTTAGCGAAAGGAAACAGCAGCAGTACACAATTTCGTATATTGATATTATTATTTAATCGCACTACTTACATTTAGTATAACCAATAAGCATATTTACAAGTTGAAATAATAAAAAGTTTTCACATTATGAAATATATAAAAACAAGAAAATATTAAGCTTTATGGTACATTTTAAATCATTTTGGTTTTGATATTTTATTTTGTTTAAACCAATCATGAGTTGTTTATGACGATTGATTTGAGCAAATCGTTTTGAGACATGTCATATAAAATAAAATAACCCATTCGTGATTAAAACGAAATTTTAATAAAATTGCGCGCTTATAGAGGAGTTTGAGATTTGGAATCTTTGAGTTTATTAAGTTTAGTTAAAGCCAACCGCCGCCGTGGCAGTTGGTAACCCGTTCGGTTTTTGTGCAGAGGAGAATTTTATTTAAATTCATTTCTCACGCAAATATTGCTTCTCTGGGCTGGATACACTGGTTAGTTGGAAGAAATTGCCACACGGCTATAAACTCGCCACTTGCGCAGGGTGCAAGGAAGTGTTCATTATTATTATTATTTATATGGAGAAGGATTGCAGAAAGCTAAAATGTAACATAGTATATATATTACAAATACATTGAATGAAATTTAACATAATCACGTCCATCGATAGATTGTTATTCTAACTTTCATATTGCCAATGTTAAACACGTTATTTCAAACGTAAGTATATAGTTGTTATAAATTCTAATATCGATCATGTTAAAGAAAAATACATATTCTACTGCGAAAACAAAAATTACACTTTGAAACATTTCCACAATTTTCTACCCCTTGATGAATACATAATGGTTTTTACTATAGATCAGGGGGGCAAGTCTGGTTCAACCGGCGAAACCCTCACGATTACTCATAACATGGATATAATTATTATATAGAGTTCTATAATAAATATCTTTAGATGTCATAGAACTCCATATGATAATTATATCCATGATATGGGTATCACTAGGGTTTTGATTTCGCCTATCGGACCAGACTTGCCCCCGAGTTCAATATCTTCAAACTTAAAATTTGATTGATAGGTACCTGTCGAATTTTGACTTCTGAAAGATCCCTTATATTTATAATACAACACTAGTTTTACTTATATGGTTTATATTCTCTTGTAGAAACACTGGTTTGATAAACTCTCTAATATTTATTATTTTCCGCTGGAAACACTGGTTTAATCAGTTTGATATTTTTTTATTCGGACCTTACAAGAAACGCTGGTTTAATCAATTAACTCTCCCTGGGTATTTTTCTACGCTGAAAATTATCATTGGGCGAATAAATGAAATCCTAAATGACAGTTTGTCCTGCAGTTGATAAAGATCTCTCAGCTGCCATCCCTCGCTATCTCAACTGGAGTCTGACTAAACCTTCCTTCTGTGTAAATTCCCAAAAACTTAATTAAGGTAAAGTCCCGGGAGAAATTCAGGACCACTGCTAGAAAAAAAATGCTCTAATTAATTGGAGTTTTTAATTTTCTCGTTTGTTAATCCTACAAACTCTCTAGATTTGAGATTGGATTAATTAGGGAAAAATATTGCTTTACATACATTAAGTCTATCCTCGGTGGGGACTTGAGATATAATCGCATTCAATGTTGATTTAAAAAAATATAAAAATACCTAATTAATAAAGGAATACCTTATGAATAACCACTGGAAGGTTGAAAAACCTTACTATGTCACGTGAAATTGTAAAAAAAAATAATATTTGGTAGACATAATATATAGAACATACAAAAAACAGAACATACAATACAATAAATACCTTATTAAATCATTAAGTAAATAATCAAATCAAATATTTTTCATATACAGACCATACACAAAGCAGAACATACAATACAATAAATAGCAATCTAACTAAACCATTAAAAATAAATAGTTTATATAAAATATTTTTCATATACAGAACATTCGATACAATAAATAGCTTATATCAGATTCATGGTTTCCAAACCATATATAATTATAGGAAAGACCCAGTCTTCGAATATTTTCTTTTTGAGGAACATGGGTATATTTTTTTTAATTTTAATTTTGTCTGCCTTTGTGACTCAGTTGGTTTAGGTATCTGACTACTGATCCAAGGGTCTCGGGTTCGATTACCGGAAGAGACACAGTTTTAAAATCGTTTAGCACCTGTTATTTGCCCGAGAAGCATCATAAAATAAAATAAAATAAAATAAAATAAAATAAAATAAAATAAAATAAAATAAAATAAAATAAAATAAAATAAAATAAAATAAAATAAAATAAAATAAAATAAAATAAAATAAAATAAAATAAAATAAAATAAAATAAAATAAAATAAAATAAAATAAAATAAAATAAAATAAAATAAAATAAAATAAAATAAAATAAAATAAAATAAAATAAAATAAAATAAAATAAAATAAAATAAAATAAAATAAAATAAAATAAAATAAAATAAAATAAAATAAAATAAAATAAAATAAAATAAAATAAAATAAAATAAAATAAAATAAAATAAAATAAAATAAAATAAAATAAAATAAAATAAAATAAAATAAAATAAAATAAAATAAAATAAAATAAAATAAAATAAAATAAAATAAAATAAAATAAAATAAAATAAAATAAAATAAAATAAAATAAAATAAAATAAAATAAAATAAAATAAAATAAAATAAAATAAAATAAAATAAAATAAAATAAAATAAAATAAAATAAAATAAAATAAAATAAAATAAAATAAAATAAAATAAAATAAAATAAAATAAAATAAAATAAAATAAAATAAAATAAAATAAAATAAAATAAAATAAAATAAAATAAAATAAATAAAAGTGGAGTTCTGTAGATCGTTCAGGTCATCACTGATGTTCACTATGTAGTCTGCGAAGCGAAGATGATTTAAGTTAATCCCGCCAATCTTTATTCCTCTGTGTTCCCATTTTCACGAAGCGATGACAAAATATTATTTTGACAGATACGTAAAAATGTTGAAAAAACGATATATTTTCCAGTTTCAATTCGCAGACAGTGGCTTGATGCTTAAATATATTTTGTAACTGTAAACAGTTATACAGGATAATTTTATCACATTTTATAAGCATTTAATTGTTGTACTTATTTATCAATCGCAATAAATTATGCAGAAATAAATGTAGTTATACCTACCAAATGTTTTCGTATTAATTTATAAAAGGTACAAAATGTTTATTACATGAAAATGTAGCAATGAAATCAAAATAATGGTTGATTATCATTTTTTTCTATATCTTCCTTAAAAATATATTTTTTGATAGCATACATCATACCTTAAAATTACAACTTTATATGCCAAAACATTTTGTAGTCATATTTATTTCATATTCTTTTCTGATAAACATATTTCATAAATAATTGATTTCGTCAACTGGATATTGCCAATTCAGTTTTTATCAAATATTGATTAAATAATTTCTTCTTTCTTTATATTAAAAAAATCTTCTTCTGATGTACGTATAATTTAATTTGGCGAAGTCAGATGTAGGTAGGTAAGCACCGAGAAAAATATTCTCAGAACAGATAAATAACTCTTCTGAGGGTAGATTTTCAAAGAAGCATTGACAATCTGTACCACTAATGAAACCAGCATGAACAAATTAATCATGAGCAGACATTGTCAGGGAATATTATTGATTCTATCGTA
>OY754967.1:34504615-34674615 GCA_963576475.1 Molanna angustata | reverse complement strand
TATATTCTTAATGACTGTGACAAACTTTTGTTAAGTTGGGTCATTAATTGACAAGTCAACTAGTTCGAGTCTCGAGTGCAGCCAATGGAAGCAAGTTTATAGTCGTGACAAAAGTTTCCGATGAGACTTTTCTTTTTTCTGTTGTATTTTGTAAGCAATCTAGCTTATTATAAAAAATGGAACAATCTGATGAATAAGAAAATTAAACTATTATTATTTTTATTTATTCACATTTTATCACGTCATATTAATAATGACAACAATAAGTAGATTACTGCTACCCAACTAGGAAATCCTGCTCTAGGGCTAGGTCTAGTTTACAATTTTTATTAACAATTATATGCAATTATGAACCAGGTGATTGTTGCCGTTCCACACTAAATATGTACATAATCTCAACTTTCTGCACTATTATTACAAATTATTTGCTTGAAAAAAACCATTAACGCGGTACCTGCTTATTGCACTTATTTTAATAATGAATTCAAAGTCGGGTCGTCTTGGTATTCATATAACTAGTTGCATGTAACACATGAGATCCAAGTTTCTAGTTGGGGTGTTTCGGCTTTTTTCGATATTTAAAAAAAAAATGGAAATATAGGCAGTTAAACTCATAAATTTATCATAAAAAAAATATTTTTCTTAATTAAAAATGTTTGAGAAACCCTGGATTTTTTAAAAAAACTAATTTGAGATTTTGTATTTGTCTATGTTTGTACCAATTTTCAGCGTTCTAGCTTTTACGGTTTTTGACTAGAATCAAAATTTCAAAAGTTGATAACCCCTGACTGAAACAAAAATTCACAATTCTGAGTATAAAAAATTTGTAGGCTTCTAATTTTTTATATATTTTAAAATTTTGGGCTCTGGAAATTAAGCGGATCAAAAGTTATAAGGGGGGGACAGACAGACACACACACACACACACACACACACACACACACACACACACACACACACACACACACACACAAAACTCACAGACATACAGACACACACACACACAAAACTCACATAAAATGTTCTACTCCGAATTCTGAGAAAATCCATGTATGGGAACATATATGCTGCGAGGCCTCTAGTTGGTGCTATTAGCATGCAAAAAGTCCACTACACAATACAAAATTTTCCTTCGTACACGCATCTTGGCTTAATAATGTCGATTCATTAAGAGAATTGAATTCTCATGAACGAATCGACAGTTGGATTACAGCACAGCATTATAGTACAACAGTTGCAGATATTTATCTGCAATAATACATTTTATTTAAAAAATGCATGAATATTTAGTTTCCACTTTCAAAAATTAAATGAAAATGTCAAAAATTTTATAAAATATATAACCAATTTTAAAAAAAATTATTTAATTGAATAATCTGTTATTTTTCCTGACAAATTAATGAGGTGCACACAAAAAGGGTCATAATTTCATAAAAAGGGTCATTATCATAATCATTATTTTTGCAATAATATTTAATACTTCTTGTTAATTTGTACTATTTATGAATAAATTGATTGATTTTTCATTTATTGAATAAGTTATTGATTTTAATTTTAATTTTTTACTTTCTTCTAGTTCTTTTCTAAAAACATAGAGAAATATTTGAATGTATTAACATCACAAAACATCATAGCGGCGGAAGTAAGACATACAACATTTTAATATTCAGTTAACATTTTGAAATATTTATAATCATATCCGTTTACGTAAACAGAATATTTTAATGTTCCAGGAAGATTCTGAATAATAAATTTTGGGATTTATCTAAAATTCATCTATAGATCGTGTGTTTGTCATAATATTATGTTACGAAAACAGACTAAAAAATTGCTTTAAAGTTGTGCAATCATACATCTACATACACTATCCCATACATAGTTGTGCTAAGTAAAAATGTATAATTTCATATCTTTTCAAAGGCTCATTTTTTGGTATAAAATGAATGTGGCATATTTTTCGTTAGTATGTATGTAACGTATATTAAACATTTCATTGTTTTATGCGTACATCAGATATTGATACTTTATAGAACCACTTATATAAATGTTTGCAAACATTCGTGGAATTTACACTATATAGGTCACTTATTTATAATCTATCTTTTAATGTTTGTATTAAACATTAATTCTATGATTCTATGGTTGTGTTTGTAAGTATTCTAATTATTCGGACTTTCGTTATTTTAAACTTATCCCCGATTACACAATGTTCGATGGGACGTCATTTTCAGTGTTTTGGAAATGACAATAACATTTTGATCACTGGTGGATATAATCGAATCAAATGATGAGACTTATTCGCGGGATGAAATAAAAAAATGTATATCGCAGATTTCTATGTATCCACTTAGTGGAAAATGAAATTAAATCGTAAATCATTCGAATGAATAAATTAAACGGAATATTTCTGTTGTACTAACTTGTTTCAGACATTTTTTTTTTTGTATTTTATCGTTCGCAAAATACATTCTTGATCCTCAACCACGAAATCATCTGATCTTTGTAAAATGTTTTCTTTTCAAAATTTAATCAAATTCACCAAGAAAATTTTGTCTTCTTTTTCAGGAATCGCACCGAAGTCGAAGTAACTGGATAAACTTTTAGCTTAACGAATTTGTGCGGTGAAATGAGAATTTAAAAATATATATCTCCACTTAGTTTCATTATCATTGTGGGTTTTTCACTTTTTTATTTGCTTTCTTTAAGTGTAACAAGAAGTGAAAAAAAGTATTAAGGAAGCAAATTTCTTTCTTAGAAAGGTAATAAACATAAAATAAAACGAACTTTGAACGTGATGTGATAAAGCGGTTGTTGTGTTTCGTAATGGGACATTAGGAGAACAGGTCGGCGAGGAGGTATATGGTTATATCTGCGACACGAGAATGTTGCGTAGCACCAAGAGGTAGGATGATACGTGATGATGTGGCGCGGCCTGTCCCTGCTGCTGATTTCCTGGTTGGTCGCTCCGGCTCTAACGCAAATCGCCTGGACGCCAATCTACGTTGATGGAAGCAGTAAGTTTAAATTTTTTTTAACTATTATCTAAATATATTGATTTTTATTATTCAATACACAATTTCATCGCTATACTAAAAGGTACATCGTTCTTGTGCATTTTTTTTTTCAATTCTTAAAAAAGATACCAACGCAAAATATCAATAACAAAAAAAATATTAACCATAGTTTTTTTTAAATCGTTGAATGAATGAACGTACTTTTATAGAATATGAATTTATTTACAAATTTATTATAAAATATTTAATTTGTTCTGAATTTGTCTTGATATATACTACTAGTTGCATGTAACACATGAGATCAAACTGTCGATAGCGATAGTATGTATAGTTGAAGAATAAGTACCAAACTATATACCCATAAATCCAAATTACTGAATATTTTATGATATTTTATTTTCTATACAACACATGTAGATAAGTATGTCAAGATAGGACAGTATGGAGGACAGTCCTTTTTTCTACAAAGAATATGAAAACAGCATGATTGTATGTATGTATGTTTGGAGATTTAAGCATCAAACTATTAAGTCTTCTTACATATTGTGTATAGGCGACTGAAAATAAATTCAATTTTTAAAAAAATTGTTAAAAAAAATTGAGATTTGCTTCTACGATATTTGTATTTTTTATAGAAAATTAAATTATCTAGTTAGGGTGTTTCGGCTTTTTTCGATATTTTAAAAAAAATTGGAAATATAGGCAGTTAAACTCATAAATTTATCATGAAAAAAATATTTTTCTGAGTAAAAAATGTTTGAGAAACCCTGAAATTTGTTTGAAAAATAATAAATAAATGAGATTTTGTATTTGTCTATGTTAATACCAATTTTCAGCGTTCTAGCTTTTATGGTTTCTGAGATATATGGAAAAATAAACCGAAGTAGGCCTATAACTGTTTATATATTCTGAAAATTTGGGCTCTGTAACTTGAGCGGATCAAAAGTTATAAGGGGGGGGCGGACACACACACACCCTCACACACACACACACACACACACAAAACTCGCATTAAATGTTCTACTCCGAATTCTGAGTAAATCCATGTATGAGAATATATATGCTGCGAGGCCTCCAGTTGGTGTTATTAGCATGCAAAAAGTCGTCCACTACTCCATACAAAATGTTCCTTCGTACACGCATCTTGGCTTAATAATGTCGATTCATTCAGAGAATTGGATTCTCCTGAACTAATCGACAGTTGGACTATATGTAGGTACCTTTATATTGAACAAAAAATATCAGTTACTGATTAAACTGCATACAATATATTTCTTTTTTTTTTGCATATATAATACCTGTCACACATATAAAATAACTAGTTTTCTGTAGAAGGTTATTAAATGTGAAGCAATATGCCAACTCATCAAGAAAATCGTTTTTATCGTTTTTAAATTTTTAATTTGTTGTGATAAATTTAGAAAGAGTGATTATTAATACCCAATACAATAAACCCGACCGCCGCGGCACAATTGGTAAGCCGTTCGGTTTCTGTGCGGGCGTCCTGGGTTTGATTCCCAGCAGAGTAGAAATTTATATTAATTTATTTCTCACGCTAATATTGCTTCTCTAGGCTGAAAACACTGGTTAGTTGGAAGAAATTGCCATACGGTAATAAACTCACCACTTGCGCAGGGTGCAAGGAAGTGTTCATTATTTTTATTATTATTATAATAAAATAAAATCACGTACATTAGTAAGTTTTTAAAAAATCAGTCATCTTCGTCCCTCCCGCCCCTCTTACCCTTCAGTCTCAAAAACTAGAATTGGGTTTTTCATATTTAAAAAAAAATATATGAATATACACAGTTAAACACATTTATGAATGAAAAATAATGTGTTTTTTTTAATAAAAAATGTTTGAGAAACTATGGAACTTTTTTTTAAAAAAAAAGAGTTTTTGTATTTGCCTATATTTCTACCAATTTGCAGCATTCTAGCAGCTTATGTGGTTTTTGATATATATGGAAAAAAAGTTAAAATCGATTTCTCCTGACTGAAACAAATATTCGAAATTCATAGTAGTATTGAGTTAGTATAAAATAGTATTGAGTTTTGTAGCCCTATAACTATCTATATATTCTGAAATTTTAGGATTTGTGCATTGAGAGTATCAAAAGTTGTTAGGGACACACACACAAATATAGACACACTTATTGTTCTTATCCGAATTCTGAGTTAATCCATATATGAAAGATATGCTGCGAAGCCTTTTGGTGTTTTTTGACGTCAAAGTTGAAAAAAATATGAAAAATATAGACATGGCGAAATAAATTCATTTTAAATAAATAAATACTTCTGACATTTAAATAAACAAATATTTTCTTATGAAAAAGTACATTTTGTGACATTTGGACGAAAAAGTTTAGTAGGTACGTAAAACTCAGTATACGAAATTCCCCTTAGATTTATGTATTTCATTGATTAGCTACTGAATGTACGTGTATATGTTCATACGTAAAACGGAAATTTTCTTCGGAAACGTTGCTTTTTATAAATGAGATAATAAAACGATATAATAACCATGATTTTCGATCAAACGCTAAGTTGTACTTGAAAATATATTTGATTCGTATAAATACGTACTTTTAACAATTAAGTATTTTTTCACGACAAAGAATTCTTTTGACATTTCATTAGCAGAAATAATTTGAAGAAAAACTGTCGTAAAATTGAAAATAGCACCGAAAAAAATATAAAAGTTGATATTTTATTTTGTCCAGTTAAATCACTGGCTGTAAAGTAAGCAATATTTATAGTATATTTAAAAATAAAATTAAAAAATTGTACTGATTTATTTATTTATTTTTTGTTATTTCATTCTTGTTTTGTGTAGCTTCATATTTTTTAGTAGATGTACAATGTTTTGGTAAATGTAATAATATTAAATAGATACTCCCCTCTTTTAACACGAGATTTTATCTCAATTAAAGAGGGTTATTATGAATTATATGATGGAAATTGTATACCTTTTTAAATTATGATTTATATGTGAACATTGTATTGTTTTTGTTAAATAAAAAAAAAAAAAAATATGTAAAATAATTATTTTTCAAAGTTTCAAGTTTATGATGCTGGAACAAAAAAATAAATATACCTACATATCATATTATACTGTAGATATACACATCAATATAAGGGCATTGTCAGCAGAAACGATAGTGCAGTAAAAAGGAAATACCTAAAAGTATGTGGAACAAAAATTTCACTTCATTGTATGTGATTTTAGAAATATTAAATAACATTACATTGCTATCGTTTCATAATTTTAATTTTTTAATCGGATGTATGGCAAGGTTTAAATAAATTACTTATATATATACAGTAATTCTTCTTTGGCAGTTTAATCATCTAGAAAGTACTCTTCAATTTCACTGAAAGAATTTCTCATCCTGAAGTATTATACCGAATTAAATAAGTACCTACATACATTGAAAATGCAAAGCTAAATAATTCAGACGATATTTATGTTCCAACGTTCATTTCAATACTGAATTTGTATTATCAAATACCTTTAAAATTAATATAATTATCTAAAGTGTAATATAGGCAAAAGCTGTTCTTCCTCCAGCACCACCCGTTCCGCTTATGGGGACTAATAACGGCCCCTTGCAAAACTCAACGGAAAGAACACAAAGAACATTAGAAGAGTCCAAAGAACTCCAAAAAGTTGCAGACACTGCACTTATGCCAAAGAGACCTAATTATATGGAAACAACATGCTCACCGTTCACGGCGTTCACTGATAGTGAATATATGAGTGCACCGTATTTAAGACAAAAAGTCACGAAAGCCCTAAAGTTGCTCTCTGTGACTACAAGGTCCGCATGTTTAATGAGTCCAAAAAAATGCCCTCGGACATCGTAGAGCTCTCTTCGGATAGTTGACATAGAGAAATTAGTGCGTTCCCATAATATATGCTCAGAAGTCTGTTATCACAAAGCTGACATGAGGACGAATCGGATAAATGAAAACGAAAAAGATAACTTTAGAAACTACCGTGTCTAGTAAGAAATTGCATAGTCCAATAATCGGAAACAATGCACGAAGAAGAGATTCGAGTCATATCGGGAAGAAATAAAAATGTCAGTCTGCCCACGGAAGAAGACGACCAGCGACGTTGCCAAGCGTCTAGAAGAGAACTCTGAGCTAAGTTATCAATCTCTCCACGAACTGTGGGTAAATTTGCAGTTGGAAGAGAAATACTGTTCTTCCCCCACCACCACCCTTTCTGCTTATGGGGACTAATAACGGCCCCTTGCAAAACTCTGAAAGAACACATAAAGAACATACGAAGAGTCCGGAGAACTCTAAAACCTTGCAGACACTGCACTTAATGTGCCAAAGAGAGCTTGTCATGTTGAAACAACTGGCTCACTGCTCAGTGATAGTGAAGATAATAGTGCACCGAATTTATGACAGAAAGTCTTGAAAGCCCTAAAGTTGCTCTTCGTGGCTACAAGGTCCGCATGTCCAATGGGTCCAAAGAAATTCCCTCGGACATCGTCGTAGAGTTGACACGGAGAAGTTAGTGCATTCCCATAGGATATGCTCAGAAGTTTGTTCAGGGTTATCACAAAGCTGACATGAGCACGAATCGGATAAGTGAAAACGAAAGAGATAACTTTTGAAACTGCCGTGTCCAGTAAGGAATTGCGTGGTCCAATAATCGGGAACAATCCACGAGGAAAAAATTCGTATCCTCACATCAGGAAGAAATAAAAATGTCAGTCTGCCCACGGAAAAAGAAGACCAGCGACGTTGCCAAGCATCTAAAAGAGAACTCCGGGCCAAGTTCTCAATCTCTCCACGAACTGTGGGTAAATTTATAGGTGGAAGAGAAACACCACCCAAAATTGAGCTTCGGCCTCTATACAGGTTGTGAATTGAAGCTCGTCGCTGTGTTTCCAGATCAAGGGAAGCCATACCTGTGAGAATAGAAAGTGTGTCGGTAGCGCAGGTTCTGTAAGCTTTTGCTTAAGCTATTAGAGCGAAGCGCTGTCCAGAAAGCAGCAGACGTTTAATGTATTGGGTTTCACAACGATGAGCCCAACAAGGAGCGGCATAACACATAATACTCAGAAAGGTAGCGTTGTAAAACAGTCTTGCTACTGGAAATTTAAGGCCCCAACTAGCTCCAACAGAAGAAAGTAACTGAGTAGCTGCGCGCTCAATAAGTGCTCGGGTGTTACCTTGAATAAGGATTGTAGCATCATCGGCGTATGCCAAAAACTGCAGCCCGTAGGCGTTGAAAGTGATAGAAGGTCGTCGAACAAGATGTTCTATAACAGTGGACCCAGAACAGAACCCTGAGGGCACCCGATGCTAATTGGTCGCCAGTGCAAATCCTGTCCCCCGGGC
Organism: Molanna angustata; assembly: GCA_963576475.1. Lineage (NCBI taxonomy): Eukaryota > Metazoa > Arthropoda > Insecta > Trichoptera > Molannidae > Molanna > Molanna angustata. Next base: position 34,666,240 of record OY754967.1, on the reverse strand, counting down.
ATGGCCACATGTCTATTAGTAAAATAGCTCTTCACTATTTTATATATGTTGCAAGGAACCTTACGGTCTCGAAGTTTTTTTAAAATTAGAGGCTACCAGGCATTGTCGAATGCTCCCGCAATATCAAGAGATATAGAGATAACATATTTACTATCAGAGCTACTAACAATATCAGATATAGCCAAGATAGCATCAACCGTTGATTTCCCAGCGCGAAAACCGAATTGACGATCGGACAGTGGGTGGGTACTGGAAAGATGATCTTCTAAGCGTCGACATATAAGCTTTTCTAAGACCTTACCCAAAATAGGTAGTAAAGTAATCGGTCTATATGATTTTGGGTCAGAAGGATCCAGGTCACTACGCTTGGGAATAACAGTCATTAAACCTGTTTTCCAACAATCCGGAAAGTAGCCTTCTCGCAAGCAATTGTTGTACAATAAGATAATCTCGTGGCGAGCTATGTGCCAGCACCTTTGTACGAGAGCTGCGTCAATGCGGTCAATGCCAGGAGATTTGTTTTGCTGAAGATTCTTGATGATAAAATCAAGCTCATCGAAATTGGCGAAGGTCGATATGGGAGTTTGCGGGATATCGGATTGATTATTGCGTATTTGTGAATGAAGAGGAGTTTCAGATGAAATGTCATCAGAAGAAATAAGTATGTCAAGTAGCGTGCTCGTCGTCGAGTCAGAGTCTATTGTGATAATTCCAGTTCGTGGATCACGGATACATGAAACTGACGCATTTGGATATTTTTTCATTGATGCATATCTAAACACAGTACCCCAAGGATCTGTGGTTGAAACCTCAGATATCAAACGGCGCCATGCTTCAGACTTGGCACGAGAAATCTCGCGTTTGTAGATATTATTTGAGCGTCTATACTCACATTGAAGTACAGTTACAAAGTCATTTGAACTTCCTCGACGACGGGCCGCTCTCAACGCGCGGTGAGCTCGAGTCGAAGTTCGTTTAAGGATGTCTAAGCCAGGATGCCACCATTCATCAGGAGACATATGACTAGAAGAAGTTCTGCCGATCGCCTTCTCGGCACAATAAATTATACTCTGCGTAAAAGATGAGGCCATTTCCGCAGTAGTACAAGATCTACAAGATAAACGATCCAGCGAGCATTCAAAGTCTAACCAACGCCATCTGTCACACCTTGTCCGGAATCTTCTAAGCAAAGATTTCGCTAAAGGAATTGGGGGTACATTGGAAATAATCTGAAACGTGATAAGGTTATGGTCACTACACGAGGCATCCTCGTCAACAGACCAATTCCATAATCTGTGGTTAATCTGAGGTGTAGCTAAAGTGACATCTATATGACTTGTACCCATGTGGTTGGAGAAGGTAGGTGGACTGAAAGGATTGTTCAACACACTCAAATTGTGGCGAGAGATAAAATCTTCGCAGCTTACACCTCTGGTAAATTTTCTGGACCCGAAAGTGGTAGTGTTACACCATAGAATAGATTCGGCATTAAAATCACCTCCAATAATTATTAATGATGCGTTGCCGAGTTGGCCCAATATAACATCCAGTTTATCCAGAAAACGAAATTCGGATTCACTAAACTGAAAATATATCGAAATAATATAAAACGAATCACTTGGAGAAGAAATCTGGACTACAACCAAGTGACTAGAAGATAAGTGATCCAGGCATATGAAGTTAATGTTGGGATTGTAAATGGCTATACAGTTCATCGGAGGGTTCGTTGAGGTACAGCTCGAAGCCATAGCAACTCGAACACCCGGACCAAATGATGGCACAATTCCATCTCGAGAGTACGGCTCTTGGATAAGACAAACATCAATGTTCATGCGATGAGCAGACTGACTGAGTTTGGCTGAAGCCGATTGTCCACGGCCAAGATTAAGCTGACCAAATTTAACAGAAGCATTACACGCCATAGTCAATATTGAGTAAAGCTCTGCTGACTGTTGCTTGATAAGCTGGACAGTCATTAGTGCCTGATCGGTGTACTGCTGGTTTGTTAAATAACTTACAAACAGCGCATGTGAGTTGATTGGCTCTATTCGGACATGACACGTAAACGTGTTCCGTTGAAGCACAATGTGAGCATCTGACGGGTTCTTTGCAAGTTTTTGAACCATGGCCGTACATTCGACAACGGCCACAAATACTGACTGGAAGAAAATCTGTAACACGACAGACATTCCAGTCCACATACACCTTTCCTAAATTGATGAGGGAAGAGAAACACTACCCAAAATTTAGCTTCGGTTTCTATGCAGGTTTTGAATTTAGGCTCGACATTCCAGGAAGCCATACCTGTAAGAATAGTCTCAGGAGCGCAGGTTCTGTATTCTTTTGTTAATACAGCTAATCTCTGTCCAGAAAGCAGCAGACGTTTGATGTATTGAGTTTCACAACGATGTTTCACATAAAACAGCATTGTTACTGAAAACGTAAGACCCAACTAGCTCTATTAATGCGTGAAATCTTTCGGAAGGCTGTTTTTGCACTATCGGAGTTAGCACGAACATGGTATTTAAAAGTTAGGCCTCTGTAAAGTGTAACACCCAAAACTTTCACTTTAACCTTAAATATTACACGCGTATTGAGAAATTTGATGGAAGAAGGACTTTTCATTATGCCTTTTAAAACTAATTCATATGTTTTCTTAGGTACGAAATTGAGTCTATGACTTATACCCCAATCTGCAACAGAAGAAAGTAGCCATGCACGCTCAAGAAGTGTTCGAGTGTTACCTTGAATAAGAAATGTAGCATCATCGGCATATGCCAAAATGCTGCAGCCCGTAGGAGTGAGAGAAGGTCGTCGAACAATATATATTTTTTTTAATAAAATGAATATGTCCTTGTTAAACAAGTACATATACATCTTCCTACGTTCCCTAAAATAAGCAAATAAATGCTTGCGCTGTAGTTGAATGAAATCGGTCGAGGCAGGATTCGAACTCGCGATCACTGGATTACTAGCCCAGCGCGCTATATATATTCCATAATCGTGGACCCAGAACAGAACCTTGAAAGCACCTGATGCTTATAGGTCGCCAGTACAAAACCCGTCCCCGAGTTAAATTTAAAGTTTTTGTAACACTTCAATATGTAGCAACATTGAGATGGGTGGTGGCAGAGCGGATAGCGCGCTGGGTTAGTAATCCGGTGGTCGCGAGTTCGAATCCCGCCATGATCGATTTCGTTCACCAATATCACAAGAATTTTATGCCTAGTTTTGGGAATGTATATGTACTTGCAACAAGGGCATATTCATTCTTTACAAAAATAAAAAATATGTATTCTGGTTGGTTGAAAGAAATTTGCGTTTAGCAATAAGCCCGCAAGTGTTCTTAATATAAATATTTTTTATGAAAAGATATTTTAATCGCAGTACATGTTTCTTTTCCTTTTTATAGTTAATTTCCATCCATAAGTTGTATGTAGTAAGTATGTAATTTAATATTACTCGCATTTAGTGGCTTAGGTAACTCATTTCTAGGGCGGAAATTGCTTCTGAAACTAATGTCAGTTAAATGGCAAACTTGTCATACATATTCCCATTCCACACATCACCTCCGCTTTAGGTTAAGTCGAAGATTCGCGATTATTAGTGACATGGTTAAATATCCCACTTATGTAAATTTATACTTTATTAATAATTATATATTATATTATGGAGATAACGTGTCGAGATTACAGGTAAATTTCAACTATAATGAATGATATATTCAAAGCTTCAATGTTGAATGAGTAGATGTTGAAATTTAATATAATCTCCTCTCAATACAACACAGGAACAACTTTAACTTATTGAAAAAAAAAACTATGTACTGACAACTGACAATATTTTCAATCGGGTGGATTCATATAATTCGTGCCTACTTATACTTTTTTAAATATTCAAAAAAGAGATAGGTCACAGTAAACAATCCGTAAGCACGAGTTCATAACCGAATTCTCTTATCTTTTTTTTCAAATTTATATATCTTATCATAATCATCTTCACGTAATTATTCGAAATGCGTAATTAAAATTCCCAATAGTCCATTTTTAAATTTAATTACTAAGGAAAAAACCTATTATTTAAAATAATTATTCATATTTTATCAGAATATTCTGAATGAAGGAAACGTTTGATCTTTACAAAGCAGATAGACGTTTGTAAGATGGTGATTGAATGCGAATGAGAGGATAAATGTAGGTATATAAATTCAGAAGTGTTTGGCGGTCGGATCGTCACAATACAATATTTTTTTTCCTTATTCTGATATTTAAATTTATTTTTAAAATACAAATGTAAATCTCCCTGTATGATATTATGTAGGTAATCAAATATTTACATAATATTACATATTCACAAAACGTATATGTACAAAATCCCTAGATTTTACGTTGACTTAATATTGAAATCCAAATTAAAAATAAAATCATTTCTTTTCAATTTCATTGTAAAATTCAGGCCTTTACTTGATTTGTCTTTCAGCTCACATACATCATGGGATTTCTTTCAAATCGGATTTGATATAATCCTCATTTGCTGACATTGTTTGGAATCATGATATGTGATCTCACTCATGTATCAAATTTTTGGGAAATGTCAAATAATTACATATAGGTACATACATACGAATTTTACGGTAGCGAAAAAAATACCAATAATCACAACTCAAATGCGATCACAATCGTTAAATGCGATGACATGAGTGTGACAGACCGGAAAAAAAATATTTTTGTCCATTTCAAGCGCACAAAAATACTGTATAAAATAGAAGATAATTAATAAGAAAAATATTTTTTCCTATTATACATACATTCCATCATATCATGTTCCTCCGAATAGGCAGAGATAACAGAACGCCACATTTTACTCATGCTTGTTTGTCTGTTGTTCGAGCTTCTTACATTTCCGTCTTTAACATGGTCGTGCCATCCTTTTCTTAGGCGTGCCAGACCTCTATCAGCAATGTACAAATATATTTTTTTTTGGCGTTCATCGTACGTTCTATGCAAGTAGCCAAATTATTTTAATTTTTACTCATTTTTAATTCGATTTAATTTTTTGTTAACAAACAGTTAAATTAACTTTTTGACATGAGAACCTATTCATGTGTTAACATTCATTGTATTAATTACATCTCTCTTTATATTTTCTTGTTTTCAAATTTCTAACTCTGTCATACATCGTTCTATTACAAATTCTTATTAGCGATCTCATTTCAACTGTATGTATAAACTTAATAACAAAAATTATTCATTTAAATAAAAAGAACAACAGAAAAAATAAAAATAAATATCTAATGATAACAATAACACATCAATACACATAAAAACAAATATAAAATAATATAACCGGAAGCAAAACAATATAACCGTATATAAATATCTATTGAAATCACTTCAGTCACTGCAAAATTGATGCCCATCTTCTGTGAATTGGAGAATCAAGCCACATACCAGCCTCTCGAACAATAGAATTGCTAGATCTCCACATCCTCATTCTTGCAGCAGCTATCTTGCGTCTTTGGAGAGCGGCAAAGTCGTTTATTTTGTTGTCGCTGTTTTCTATCCAAAATAAATAATATATGAATAAATAAATAATATTACTGACGGTTGCTATTTTATGTATGAACTATTTAAAACACTCATAAATATATTGTAAAAAAGTTTCATTGAACTAAACTAGATTAAATTTATAATTTAATTATGTTAATTCACATATTTTTTTTACTTTTCATAATATAGTAAAACTTATAAAAAAAATAAATTGAGCAGTATTAAATTGTATATTTTACTGCACAAGAATGTATGATTAGGCAATAACTGCTCACCGCTAGGGAAATGTAGAATATAAACGTTTGTTAGCTTTGAGAACGAAATTGGTTGTAGCGTGTTCTGAATGCGAGTGATTTTTATCTAGATGGGTGATTTTCATACGCTTTATAAGGGTGGAAAAAATATATACAATACGAAATAAACTGTTTGTGTATTAATGAATATAAAATTAAAATAAAGTTTTTGTATTTTTGAACACGTGCTGATAAAATAAACATATAATACAAAACTATTATTAAATGCGTTAATTAAATATTTAGTATTATTGAGTTCGTATTATAACCAGCCACCACCTTGGAATACGCCTTACTGTTGAAACTCGAATCCGATCCCAATTTCAAATTTTCATTTAGAACTTACCTATCTGCCGCCTGTGTACATTCAAATGAACGACTATTAAAACATATAGGGTGTCTCAATAAGAGTGCACTAATTGTTAACAAGTTGGAATATTTACTGTAGTAGAACCGGGAAATCAAGGCACCTACAGGGCTTACGACCTGGCATAGGCTGATTTAGGTGATCACTTTATGCGCTTGCGCAACGTTTACCAATTATGCCTTTTTAATGAGATCCCTATCAATTCAATTTTGAAAGTTCTATATATTGTAATACTGAAATTCTTTTCGCTTGAAAATAAGGAATTTTTACTACAGCCATCTATGTGTGAAATTATGAACAACATTCTTATTATGCATTTGTCACCTCAGGTATAAGAATTGTTGCTCTCATTATTTACCAAAAACCAATTCTCTCAATAGATGGCGTTACAACAAAAATAAATAAAAAATAATAAGAATGTTGTTCATAATTTCACACATAGATGGCTGTAGTAAAAATTATTTATTATCAAGCGAGAAGAATTTCTTTAAGTAAAATACCTTTGACTCCCGACAGGAAAAAAATCCAATGTTTGCGCATATACAATAATGAAAATATTCGAGTAAAAACATGTATTCATTGAGTAAGTTGTGATATTTTTTATTGCATTGTAAAGTAGACATGTTCCGATTAATCTAAAGTAATAAAACAATGATTTTGTTAGTGTGTGTGTGTGTGTGTGTGTGTGTGTGTGTGTGTGTGTGTGTGTGTGTGTTTGTCTCACGTCTTCTGAAAAACCAAGAGCATCTAAAAATCTAATTTATGTGCGAATGTACCAGTATACCTGACGCAGTGTCACGCTAAAAAAAATGCTGATTTATTAAAAATATTTCAATAATTATTTTTTTCATACAAAATTTTCCAAGCCATATCTGTCAAAAAAGTGTACTTTTTGCACGCAAATATCTGTTAATTTAAAAGTTAGAAGTACGTATTTACACGAACAAAATATATTTTCAAGTATAACTTTTAAGTGAAAAACATGGTGAATATTTTGTCTAATTATAATGTTTAACTTATTTTTAAAGTAAGCGTTTTGTACAAATGTACATATAACCCCGCCATTTTAATATCTTTTCATACGATATTTAATTTTCCTACCGAATGAATATGTTCTTTAAAATAATATACCTTTGAAATAAATGTGATCATGAAATAATTAAATGAAACACAAGACGTTATTGCAAGTTTTAAGACATATATTGTAAAAGTCTGTTAATTATTATTAAAGATATAGGCATAATAAAATTGCATAATTTGTATGTACCTAATATTTGATATTTTGTACAATTGTTGATTTTCGTTTTTGTGGCTTCGAACAAACCAATGTAGGTACTTACATATTCAAAAAATGTATCCGAACCATTTGATATTACTTACGTGTTCGAATGGTTACTATGGTTACAGAAAGAATGTGATATTCAAATATTTTTTTTATGAATCGAATTTTTTTAAATATTGTTGTAGGTAGGTACCTACCTAATACTAGGTACTTAAAAACCAACAATATACTGATTTCCTATAGGAAAATTATTTAACTACTTTAGGTTAACTTCAATACATATTCGCCCTTGAGGTGAGGTTATCACAAAAACGGCGCTATAAAAATAATCCAAATTTATTATTATTATTATATTCAATATAAAAACTATTTCCTATAGACGAATTCTTCTTCTTCTTCTAATATGAAGACCTTTGGGTGAATATATTTTGGGTAATAAACAAATTCCGTAGATTTACTTACTCCTTGTTTTATGCAACGTGTATTGTAGAAATGAAATCCATTGGCCTGTGCCCAATAATCCTAGGGGCTCTCGTTGTACCTATATTAGATTTATATCGGAGAAGTGGTTATATGGAGAAACTTATTAGGGGTTTATATAAATGCGGTCGGTGCTAGCCACGGTCCAAACTAGAAGAGAGAGAAGAAAATCTATAATAATTGGCGAAGGTCTGTTTTGGGCATAGATCCATCAAGTTGGCTAAAAGCGGTATATGAGTATAAATCAGCCCCGAGTTCCCTGGGAATGGGATACGGTGGCTATAACTACCATTCGGAAACTTTATTGGCCTGGCCGTTGTTTGCCCGGAATCGCCCGCATTATTTATGTCCAAATCAGGTGCATGAATAATTTCTTATAGAGAGCCAATCCCAAAAATAAATAAACGTACTGTGTGGGGGCGCAGAATCCACTCTCGAAAATCAACGGTGAAGTATGGATATCTACGTAATTGTTGGGGCTGTAGGCAATTTTATCACAAAAACGGTACATTTATTTAAGAAACTCATTTTTTATAGAAATACCCTATAAAACTAAATGGCACACATAATCTCAATATATAATATATATTTTTTCCCGTCACGGGCAAGCATACAATAACTGTCAACTATTTATTTTTCATGTGATTATTTAATGATCATCACCTGTGAATGTCATCATAATTGGTCTGTTTTTTGTTTATTATTTCATAGTGTACGTTTTTTTTATATTTTATTAGACTGTGTTTTTCCCTTTAGAATTTATCAAATATATCCTAAATAACTATATTTTGGACTCTAAATTTGATTCATATATGCGACATTAATGTTTGTAACGCCTGAATTCATCGTGATTGTAATTTGTTAATTTGAAGTTTTTGCTGTTTTTATAGTAGGTAGGTTAGTTTCTAAATTTTTTTTTTGTGTACGATTATAGAAAGTAAGATTCTAAAGTCATTTGTGTGTATATTTATAGTAGGTAAAAGTTTCTAGTCTTTTGTGTGTATGTTTATAGTAGTTAAGATTCTAAAGTCTATTGTGTGTATGTATATAGTAGAAAAGATTCTAAAGTCTTTTGTGTGTACATATGTTTACAGTAGGTAAGTTTCTAAAATCTTTTTTGTGTGTGTTATATACAAAGACCTTATAATAATTTATTTATTTATTTATTTATAATATATAATATGGTTTGTGTAGCATTGCACCCACGTGCTCATTAACTGAAATAAAAACTTATTTTTACCATGTATAATTACGCATACAGGTTATTCAAATTTAAAATTAGCAGATTTAGAAAAATTAGAAACAAGGAAACAGTGTGAATAATAATAAACAAAAAATAATAAATAGGTAACTAACTAAACTTCCCAAATTATACGTTACTAAATACCTTTTCATTCATTCAATTTCATTCAATTCATTCATTCATTCATACCATCACGGCATATCTCACAATGTGGGGTAACCAGCGAAAGGTGTGCTGGTGTGAATAATCTTATAAAGTGGAGCACAACACAGGCATGTATACTCGCACTACATTCAGAACTCATATTTTTAATTAATAAATAAATAAAACATTTATTTCTGAAATTCCTGGGGGGAGGGCAAGTCCGGTCAAACAGTGAAATCAAAACTCTTATAATAACCCATATAATGGTTATAATTATCATATGGAGTTATATAATATATCCATGATACGGGTAATCATGAGGGTTTTGATTTCACTAATTGACCGGATGTTTAGTGTTCCGCCCCACTACTGCTTAAATTGACTCCTCCCACAGCGTCAAGCCTAAACAACATATTTTTTTCATTTTTAATTTAGTTCGTAAGTTTTCCTGAAGAAGAGAACGTTGTCTTAAAGACCGGTCGACGTTAGTCCTAAAAATTGTGTAAAAAAGTAATTTTGGATATTATAAATAATTTAAATTGACACCACAAAGTTATCGTTCAATTATCAAAGAAATTTTATGTTTTCAGTTATTCAATTATTTTTAAAAAAATCCAATTCCTTTCAGGCCAAGTGGACCTCTGGACTCAGGCGACCACAGGATGTCCCTGTCCGTGGGACAACACGAGACGCGACTGCGCATGTTGTGCCAAGGATGGCGCCTGTCCATGTGGACGAGAGATGCCCTCAAGATGTGCTCAATGTGGACTGGAGTCATACTGCGCCAATAGTAAGCACGCGTCTTTTTTCTAATATAATCCTAATTTAGATTTAGGAGAATTAAAACTAGAAGTCAATTTGGAATAGGATAACAAAATTCATTGGAATGGGACATTCATTATAATACTCTTATTAAAAACCGCCACTATCCATCTTAAATCAAAATTGATCATTTCCATTTTTATCATTTTAATATATCAATTAACAGTAAAAAAAATACTTAAAAAAAACATTAAACATATCCTGTGGCACAGTTGGTAAGTCGTTGGTTTTCTGAGCAGGCGTCCTGGGTTCGATCCCCAGCAGAGGAGAAATTTATTTAAACTAATTTTCCACCCAAGTATTGCTTCTCTGGGCAGGAAACACTAGTTATTTAGAAGAAATTGCTATTTGGCATTATACTCGCTACTTGCACAGGGTGCAAAGAAGTGTTAATAATTATTTTTTTTGTAAAACAACTACATACCTTCGGCTTTTGTACTTACCTTCTTATTTTAATTGTCGGCCTTCGTGGCTCAGTCGGTTAGGTATCTAAGTGCTGATCCAAAGGTCCCGGGTTCTATTCCCGGTGGAGACACAGTTTTTAATTGTGTTTACAGTCTGGATCTGTGAGACAATTAATATCGTAAGTCTCCAGAATGTGGCAACTTGTTATTAGGTGCGTGTTAAAAAAAATATTTGACATAGTAGGTACCTGTTAGTAGTTAATAAATAAATACAATTTTTCACTTTTTTTTATATACAAACATACATAAATTGTTTAACAGATTTTTAATTATCTCAATAGAGACGAAGTTGGAATATTTATTGTAGGAGAACCGGGAAATCAAGGCACCTACAGGGCTTACGACCTGTCATCGGCTGGTTTACGTGATCACTTTATGCGCTTGCGCAACGTTCACCAATTATGCCTTTTTAATGAGATCCCTATCAATTCAATTTTGCAAGTTCTATATATTGTAATACTGAAATTCTTTTCGCTTGAAAATAAGGAATTTTTACTACAGCCATCTATGGGTGAAATTATGAACAACAATCTTATTATTTTTTTTATTTATTTTGTTGGAACGCCATCTATTGAGAGAATTGATTTTTGTAAATAATGAAAGCTACAATTCTTATATCTGAGGTGACAATGCATTTTTCGCATAGAAGTCACCCCTGAATTGCGCCAGACTTATAAGGTCATTTTTGTCTTATTTACCTACTTGTACCAATGTGTAAGTAATCGAATATTTTTATTATTGCATATGCGCAAACATTGGATTTTTTTCCCTGTCGGGAGTCAAAGATATTTTTTAACAGATTTTTAATTATCTCAATAGAGACGAAGTTGGAATATTTATTGTAGGAGAACCGGGAAATCAAGGCACCTACAGGGCTTACGACCTGTCATCGGCTGAATCCAGCCGATGACAGGTCGTAAGCCCTGTAGGTGCCTTGATTTCCCGGTTCTCCTACAATAAATATTCCAACTTCGTCTCTATTGAGATAATTAAAAATCTGTTAAAAAATATCTTTGACTCCCGACAGGGAAAAAAATCCAATGTTTGCGCATATGCAATAATAAAAATATTCGAATACATATATTGATTTATCTGCAATGCCTAACTAAGGAAAAATGCTGTGCCGGGGCAAATGCATCTCAAAACAGTGAATGTCAACATCACTCGTGTATAAAAAGTTTACATTTCTTCCAAATTGATCAGATCAAATTATTTCTCTTTATATCTTGATAAATGAATACTTTATTTATTTATTTGTTTATTTACTTGAATCTTCCCGTACATATAATTAGTAGGTACACCAGCGGGCTTATTGTCTAAGGAAAGGAAGTCTTTTGATAAGGAAAGGAAGAGGAGAGGAAGATGTAATCAGGTGTTGTCAGATAAATGTTTTTGCTTTAGCCTTTTCTTGAAGATGTTTAGTGAGAGAGACGACGTAATAACAGGACTTAGACTATTCCATAGTCTAGCCGAATGTACTTCAAATGAAGAACCAAAAAATTCAGAACTATGAATAGGGATAGATAAAGTACCTAAGCTCAGATTATGTACTTCGTGATTGTTTCTTATGACTACTAATGCGGTTAATAATATAATGTGGTATTATCTTCTGAAAAATGCTTTTTGACCTATCAAAAAATAAAAAAACGGATTTTTTTTTCTAGGCCTTGTTCATTCATTCATACCATCACGACATATCCCACAATGTGGGGTAACCAGCGAAAGGTGTGCGGGTGTGCATTGCCTTATAAAAGGGAGCACAACACATCTGTGTGTACCCACACACCAGTCTCGTCTCACCTAAAAGGCACTAGATTCAGAATGGGTGGTGAACCTCATTGGTGAACTATGTCAGATGTTATTGTTGCCTGTTGTATTTTCGATTACCCGGCTCTTACGGGACACTCGAAAACAATAATAGAAAAGAGTGGAAGCACTATTCTAAGCCGGTGCCTCACAGCTATTAGGTGCGTTGTTGATTTTTCGTAAAAAATTCAATCAATGTTTATTCTTTGAATCTAAAATTTCATTGAAATTTCATTATTATATTGAAAATATAAAATAAAGTCACATACATAATAATTTATTCAAACAGACATGTCGTTGTTTTTCCCGGAATTGAGTATTGTGTGAATGTACATAATATTATGTAGTTGGTATATTTTGTCCAACAAGCAATTTACAAAATGACTTAGCAGTCAGCCATTAGACGAGTGCAATTCTACGTTAATAGCTGGTTTTAACGAGATTACCTTCGATTATTACAGAACCGATCGCTGACTCAGCTATTAGCTCCATAATTGACTAAAAAACTAACAACGTGCTACGTTTTAAAATAATACTAAAATACCTTTCATATTTGATGTTTCATTTCATTTATTAAACTCGATTGGTAACAAATATTATCCATTTTTTTAAAAATGATACCTATATAAAAATAATTGAACACGATGATTTTTTAAGGTAATTAAATGAAGCGCCCTTGGAGTGATCTTGTATCACTTAACGGCGCTTTATTATTATTATTATTTAAAAATAAAATTCAAAACAAAGGAAATATATCAATCACTCAGGTATAAAGCGTGTAAATAATTTTCTCTCTGCTCTTTTATTAACAAGTAGGTAAAATTTAATCATTTTAAACTAACCTTAGCAACCATTTTTTTGAAAATGTATTCTCTCTTAAGGGGGGGACTGCTGCCAACGTACCTATTTTTCAATTTGATATACCATCGTTATTTCTTATGAAATCGTTTTGAAAAAAATAATTTAGATAGTTTGGGTATTAATAAACAAAAATATACCTTAACTTTTTGATAATGTTCTGTACAAATTCTTGTAGAAAAATAATGGCATACCCCGATTTTCAACGTTTATCATATATTTTTAATAAACTATAAGGCGTAGAGTAATATATTTTTTTTTAATTAAAGAAGACAAAAATATCTAGAAAAACATGTTGTGGTGTTGCATTAATGCTTCAGGTTGAGTAAATAAACCTAAAAAAACATTTATTTACCATTCAGCGTCATTGCGTAATAAAAATTTTTTGGGTTTATTTACTTAACCTGATGCGTTAATGCAACGTCATATCATATTTTTCCAGGTATTTTGTTCTTCTTTAATTTATAAAAAAAATATTGCTCTATACACCATTATTTTTTCAAATAATCACGAAGAATTCAGGACTTAAAACTTAATAATTGATAAATTCTCAGCAAAATTAACCGTAATTTAGTTGTTGTGTCGTGAATATACCACAAGCATTCATTGTTATTTAATATTTCTACTAAATTTTATATTTGTTTACTAAATTTTCTTATATCACAGTATAATGAATAGGTATGATTTATTCATAATGTCCCAACGTATTATTGAACTTCGTTTTGATAAAAATTTCCGAAAAACCTTGAAGACTTTGTATCCTTGATTGATTAATGAAGGTATATTCCAAACTTTCATACAACTTACAGAACCTTTTTGTTTTGGTGTAATTTCCATATTTGTTATTCAATAAAGTATTTCTTTTATGGAAAACTTTTTGTCAAAGACAAAGAAAGAACAATATATTTCATATAGGAATCTTTGATATCATTACATTATAATAATAATACCTATATGTAATCCTACTCACGCTGATGAATTGAGTGCATTGCATAGGTTCACACACATACACTCCCTCCTCCTCTCCCCCCCCCCCCCACACACACACACAAACAAACATACACATGCATGATTTTTACAGATTTTATTTATTTGCAATATATTAAATATTATGTACATGGTAATAATGAATACATGAATACATGTAAGTGTTGCTGGGTGTGATAAGTTTATTTTATCTCCTTTTTAATTTTGTCCACATACTTCAGATTTCCAGAACACATTGGTTGATAGTAAAATTAAAACAACGATTTTTCAGAATTGAAGATAATTTTCACGGAGAAAGATAGAACATAATATATATTATCGAATGTAAATGGAAAAATAATTTATTTACTCTAATTTAATATCAATAACGTCTATGGATCTTATTGTTTGGGCAAAAGAATACATCAATACATCGATATACATTTCATAAATCTCCATACATGTCATACATCGCCATACGTTTCATAGATCACCATACGACATATAAAATTATCGTAACCCACACAACCTACTCTAGTTAGTCGGAAGAAATTGCCGTTTTTCAATAAGCCCGTCAGTGTACAAACCATATGTACTGAAAGTTACAAACATCACGAGACGCGTTGGGAAACCAAAAAATAACTATCGAAGTTTTAATTTTCCACTATTCTACAGCATTGAAGAGTGAAGAACAAATAAATATATAAAAAATTAAATATTTTTAAACTTTCTAATTTAGCGATGGATACATGTAGATATATAGGTATAATTAAAGTAAAAAAAATAAAATATTTAGATCTTCTCATTTATTCATATTACAAGAACGACCGTTTTGCCTTGTAAGGGACTTTTAAACTATTTAAAAATTATAGTTATATTATATCTGGCTATTTCCTGCAATAAAATTCCTGCGTTTTAATAGAATTAATTAAATAAAAAAACGTTGGTGTGTTACTCAATCCATAGACGCTAGAGTAATCAATGAAATGTTATAACGAAGGCTTTGATCTCATGCGAGAGTTTAATTATTATTTTTAATGTGTATACCAAACAATGTTACATACACCCATAGATATGTAGTAGGTATGTACAATTTCAAAGGAAAATATCTCGCCACGATTACAACAGAGGTTTTAGTTGATGTAAATTGGATAATAATATAATATAAAGATTACATTCCCAGTAACATTAGCAAGCGACATAATCCACCCGCCTGTCGTGATTAAACCTGAATATAATCAGATATTCTTGTGTGAATTTTAAACACTAATTAGGTTCTGACTCGAGAAGAATAAGGTTATTAACTTGACAATAATAATTATCGATTATACCACACACGTGTAGACAATTAAAATACATTTTGTATTGACGATTAAGGCTGTTTGGTGGTTCTATTTTGACAAAGTTTACGGTAATGATATTGCAGAACATCAATTATAGTAAATGTGCCTTAGTTTACGAGATATTGCCATTTTTACAAAGTGCCCGAAAATCTCTGCCTTGGATTGGTTTTTCAAGTGCCATATCTACAAAGTTCAATATTTTGGAATTTTAATTTATGTTTTATAATATTGAATAACTCAGCTGTTGATCACAATCCAAAATAATAGTAAAACTTTTTTTTTTTGGCGAAAAAAAAAATTTTGGCCCGGGTTTTGAATTTAAAAAAAAATATTACCCAACTTTGATTGTTCACACTGAAAAAAAATGTATGACGCCAACCTGGCAAATTGATACAAAAGTTGGCGCAATTATTGTTATTTTTAAAATTGCATAATAATTACTATATTTTACTGTAAAAAAAATAGATATTGCTATTTTACTGCAAAATGAGCTGATTGTGAAATTATTTCATTTATTAGGATTTCCGGCGTAAACACTTGCTTTTATTTATTAAAGTGACAAGGATTTATTTTAACTAATTAAAACATTTAAATTATCTAAAGGCAAGTGTTCACAATGAAATTTTTCTTCTTCTTTAGTAAATAAGTGAACTCTTTTTTATTATTTTATAATAATATTATAAAAATTAATTTCACTACTACAAATTGATAAAACTAACAAGTAAAACAACATTAAAAATAATAAAATCAAGACAATAAGTAATGAAACAAATATAACACAGCTAAAATTAAGAACTAGAATTAAAAATCTACATTAAAAACTATACTTAAAAATCATACAAATCTATAAGTTATATTGTACTTCGTATATTTTTAAACACAACACGTACATATATATCCTCATACAATCCCTAAACAAAGCATAAATGCTTAGTGAACGAAATCGGTCGTCTTTACGCCCATAGATTTCATTTTGTTTTTTTTTGGTTAATTCATTCTCAAAAAGGATCTCCTTTTATATTCTCATATAAAAGTACATATTCACATATATATCAATATGTCGTCGGCCTTTGTGGCTCAGTTGGTTAGGTACCTATCTGACTGCTGTTCCAAAGGTCCCGGGTTCGATTCCCGGTGTTGACACCGTTTTCAATTGTGTTTTTAATCTGGATTTGTAATACGATAGACATCGCGGCAACTTGTTATTGGGTGCATGTTTAGTTATTATTTAATATAGAACCTATTAATTGCCCGAAAAGCAATACAATATAAAATAATAAAAAAAACAACTAAGTATATTCTCATAAATGAAATAAAAAATAGCAAAGTTTACGCTTCCGACTCAATTTCCAGTTAAGGAAGAATTAAGTCAACTTAATATTGTTGATTGATTTTGTATTTAGTATAAATTTTGCCTCTCTGATGATGCTAGATTTAAACTATGCTTCATAATATGTATTTTTATAAATATTTTTTTTTAATAAAATTCAAATTAATAATGTGTTATTTGAGTTACCTGGTTTCGGAACTGACCCGCTCCGTTGTCCAAAAAAATGTACTATACTTAAAAATATGTATAAAACGTTAGCGCTTTACTCAAATAATTATTTATTATTTTATTTTTTTATTTAGGAAAAAAATTAAATAATGAATAAATACACAGTCGTGTTGGAAACAGAAATTATTAATTTTAATATTATTCAATAAAGTATGCCACATAACAAGATCTTAAAAGAAATAGGATAACAATTTGCAATTTAATATCTAGTACCTAACTGTGTAATTTATTACTTAATATCGAACTTAAAACACAGACACAGAATTTTTTTTTAATTTTTAATAAACATTAAAAATAAAAAACCTTTATAACTTAATTTCTCAGTTAATGTATACCTATAATCTTTGAAAATAGTTAGTTCATAATATTAATAAAAAAAAAACAACCAGGCTCTATTTTCACTTGTTTGCTATCCACGAAAAATTCTAACTTGTCTTTATATAAATTCTCTGTTAAATTAATGTATATTTTCTACTTGAAAATGTGCTTAGCATCAAACCGGTTGTAAGTTGTAGTCTAAATAAACAGTGGAATTAAATCGAATATATTTTATTAATTACATATACGCAAACATTGGATTTTTTTCTGTCGGGAGTCAAATGATATTTTTACTGACAATAACATCTCAATAGAGACGAATTTGGAATACCTATATTGATGTAGAACTTTCAAAAATTACATTGATAAGGGAACTCAATATAGGCATAATTGGTGAACGTTGCACAAGCGCATAAAGTGATCACGTAAACCAGCCGATGACAGGTCGTAAGCTCTGTAGGTGCCTGAGTTCCTGGTTCTTCTATGATATGAAATTGATATCCCATATAATTTTAATGGAATTAAATCTAACAGACAGAAGTCATATGACTTACAGCCGTACCTACTTACTTAAACTTTTTAGGATGTACGTAACTAACCATCATTAACTTTGATGAATGACCTGCATATTTTAATAATTTAATGTCACACTCTGTATCATGATTTATTATTATATCAAAAAAAATTATATACCTACCTACTTTTTGTTTATACTAGATGTATTAATTTTGTATTTTTTACGTCTAAATAAAAGTTACTATTATAATTATTATTATTAATAAAGGTGATGAAAAATATTAGATCATCCATATTAGGTATTTTCATGTACACAATTTCATAATGAAATAACCAAAAACACTAAATCAATAACGCGTTGCTATAAGTACGAACAAAATATCTAACAAGTAAGACATAGCCACTTCAATTCCGTCCGCAGTTTGGTTTTGACAAAACCAAGTTCCGGTAATTTGATACATATTATTCTATCATAAATCACCTCCTCTTATTCATGTCTCTCATTTTTTGTCGGCGGAATAAGTAATTTATGAATAAGTGTAATAATTCCCCGGGGCCTTCTCTCCTAGCTGCCTCCTGATGTAATGGGACCCAACCAACGGAGACAGCCATTGTTGGCTAAATGTCTTTTTAACGTTCACCAGACTCGCATAACCTTCGTTCAAATGATATTACTTTCCTGAAATTTCGAGTAGGCACCTGGAGAAAAATTATCTCCCAAACTCAAAAATTCACGGATGCATGACTTTAAATAAAATAGTGTTAATAAGTTTCATAGTATAAATATTTATGTTTGTGTTGTCTCTAGTTCATAGTTTAAATGGTCATGGACTGGGAAAAAATATTTTGATAGTTCCATTTAATCGAATAGATTATTTACTTTCATTGATTATGAACCAATTTCTCAAAACGCTTGTTTGCGAGAACAACGACATAAGTCAATAAATCGGATTTTTGAGATAATAATGCAGAAATGTTGCGTTTATCAATATTCATGTCGTCTTCAATTCTCAGTACAATATCTTTATAAGTGCGAGAGAAACAACACATGTGTCGTTGTTTCACTGTCATATATTCACTGGAATACATATAGAATACTCTTTATCCTGCAGTAAACGCGACTGCTTTATGTTGACTAATTTGGTCAACATTTTGCTACGAGCATTCATTAATCATTTGGCCGTCTGCGTGATACATTCTCCAAATAGGGAATTTTTTAACTGCTTGCAAAATTATTTACACAGTCATAACGAGTAGTACTATACGAACAATGTCTACCAGCAGAGTCATACATATATTGACACGAGCCGGCCAATAAAACGGCTTCACTTTTTCAGCGAGGCATTGTATGGGAATGATTATTCTATAGTTTTATTATTATTCTATGCCGTAATATTCATAAACACAACATTTCTGCATTACTAACTCAAAAATCAGATTTTTTGACTTATGTCGTTGTTCTCGCAAACAAACGAAAAGATGACGTTTGAAAAAAGTTTCTTCATCACTTCCATAGATAGCGATGGTATTTTTCAGCTTTTTATCAAAACGAACAAATATTTGCGATTAACATAACTTTCAATAATTGGATTGATTTTCTCATTTATTTGCAGTTTTATTAAAAAACAATTTTGAAAATATACACATACATGTTCGAAAAAAAGTAAACAGGATTTTTTTTGTATTTTATTGTATTGTATTAACTATTGTTTACACCCTTTTATTTAACATCACATGTCGGGAATGCAATTAATACTCGCAATCGATTTTTAACTAATACCCGACAAAATAGAGCTCTGATACTAGAGTTTGTGTATTCCAATATTCCCGTTGACAATACGTGTTTCCATGATTGATTCATTAGATATTTTGACAAAATTTAAGAAATTTGTATTTCGTACAAAGTAAACAATAATGCATACTTATTGCATAAAACTACCAGTGTTTTTATGATTTTTTTTAAATAAAATTTCAAGGCGAAGAGACCATTCATTATTTTTAATTTTTTTCTTTAACAGATTTTTAAGCCTTACAATAAGCTCTCGTTGGTATATTTAGCACGTTACTATGAAATATTTGTATTTTTTAACAGATTTTTAATTATCTCAAAAGAGACGAAGTTGGAATATTTACTGTAGGAGAACCGGGAAATCAAGGCACCTACAGGGCTTACGACCTGTCATCGGCTGGTTTACGTGATCACTTTATGTGCTTGCGCAACGTTCACCAATGCCTTTTTAATGAGATCCCTATCAATTCAATTTTCGAAAGTTCTATATATTGCAATACTGAAATTCTTTTCGCTTGAAAATGAGGATTTTTACTACAGCCATCTATGTGTGAAATTATGAACAACATTCTTATTATTTTTTTTTTATAATTTTTTTTTTCATTTTATTATTTAGTTGAAATACATTCACAATTTTTTCTTACTTTTTAATCAGGGGGGCAAGTCTGGTTCAATCGGCGAAATCAAAACCCTCACGATTACCCATATCATGAATATAATTATATATGGAGTTCTATAATATCCTTAGATGTCATAGAACTCCATACGATAATTATATCCACGATATGGGTAATCACTAGGGTTTTGATTTCGCCGATTGAACCAGACTTGCCCCCCTGGTTCGTTTTTAAGAAATTGCCTAATGGTAATAAGTCCGCCAGTGTGCAATATATTTGTTTATATTTTGTACAAAAAGATAAATAAATAAATATAAAATACTTATTGAAGGGTGTCCACATTTTATTTTAACGTTTTCTTGTCTTTATATAAAAGGTTATTAATCGAAAATACATATATTTATAAGATACTTATGGACCCGGGCAGACGTTGTTCTGCTACAGAACCTTTTGTGTAGACCGCATTTTATGTATTTTACATAATTTTATTAGTATATTTTTTAAAATTGGGGGGGGGGGTGTTAGGAAGTCAAAATTTGTGGTTGTATGTATTTTTGGATGGGAAATCTAAAGAAAATAATAGTAAAAATAATTGTTGATATAATACAAAACATATTTTTTCCTATCGGATCCAAAACAATACTAACTCTCAATCCAGAACCAACCATAAAAATTTAGAAAATCTCTTTGAAAACGTTTCGGAGATTAGGGTGTACGAATATCGTGACACGAGATTTTCATATATGAAGATATTTTCAATTAATATCTACTAGTTGCATGTAACACATGAGATCCAACTGTCGATAGCGATAGTATGTATAGTTGAAGAATATGTACCAAACTATAAACCCATAAATACAAATTATTGAATATTTTCAGATATTTTGTTTTCTATACAACATATGTAGGTATGTATGTCAAGATAGGATAGAATGGAGGAAGATCCTTTTTCCTACCCAGAATATGCAAATAGCATGATGGTATGTATGTATGTTTGGAGATGAAGTATCAAACTATTAAGTCTTCTTACATATTGTGTATAGGCGACTGCCATACAGAATGTATGAAGCGATGTCGTCACTAAATTCAATTTTTAAAAAAATTGTTAAAAAAAAATTGAGATCTTCTACTACAATGTTAATATTTTTTATAGAAAATTTAATTATCTAGTTGGGGTGTTTCGGCTTTTTTCAATAATTGTAAAAGTTTTGGAAATATAGGCAGTTAAACTCATAAATTTATCATAAAAAAAATATTTTTCTTAATAAAAAATGTTTGAGAAACCCTGGAATTTTTTTGAAAAAACTAATTTGAGATTTTGTCTATGTTTGTACCAATTTTCAGCATTCTAACGTTTATGGTTTCTGAGATATATGGAAAAATAAAATAAAAATTCAAAAGTTGATAACCCCTCACTGAAACAAAAATTCAAAATTCCGAGTATAAAAGTTTTGTAGGCCTGTAACTGTTTATATATTCTGAAATTTTAGGCTCTGTAAATTGAGCGGATCAAAAGTTATAAGGGGGGGACGGACACACACACACACAGACACACAGACACACAGACACACACACACACACACACACACACACACACACACACACACACACACACACACACAGACACACGAAATGTTCTACTCCGAATTCTGAGTATGGAACATATATGCTGCGAAGCCTCTAAGTTGGTGTTTTTTGACTTCAAAGTTGGAAAAGCCGTGAAAAAAGTAGACCTCTCCATACAATTCTCGCGTATTCTGGCTTGATACATTGTCGATATGTTAAGAGAACAAAGTTCTCCTGAACAAATCGACAGATGGATTATAGATACTAGTTGGGCTAACAACTTGATCGAATCAAAATACATTATTAATTGGAAAGAAGAAGAAAATTTTATTCTAAGGACGGCTCCAATTGTCGGAATAATGGAAGCGATACATAATAATGTTGCAATTATTACATAATAGATACCTAAAAATGGTATTCTACTTTAGGAAGAATACCAATTTTTTATACTTTTTTGGAGAAAGTAAAAAAAACGAAACTTTTTTCGTAATCGACGACGTAAATTGAATAATAAAATGTAATATTCAATTTTCTACCCTGAATATAATATAAAACAAAAAAAGATTTCCGATTTTTTCTTTTAGATCAGATAAAACACAGCATGGACCTCAATTATTTTGAAATATTGGTAGTTAAATAATAGATTTAATAACAATAAACATTTAAAGTAGAACAATTTATTAAAGTAGAATATTTTACAAGCCAAAAATGAAATAATATTTCTGGCGCAGTCCAGAGATGATATCTATGCGATAGCATTGTTACCTTATACCTGTGGGTTTCATTGTTTATGAAAGAATGTCTTCGTCATTTTCATAGATGTTAATGGTAAATACAGATTATTTTCAAGAACTTCAATCTTATCCCTTGCTATATATCAACTCTTTGACTGTATTGACTGTTGGGGTCCGCTCTCCTCGTCCTCAAATTATAGGTCCTTCTGTCCTGGGTCATGTATGTCACCTAGGCCTCGTTTCTGCAATTGGTTTCATCTTTGCACGATCCAGGAATTCTTTGGGCTTCCTCTGGATGTCTTTGATTTCGCAGGTCATTCTTAATATTCCAACTTCGTATCTATTGAGATATTAGAAAAAGGCATAAAAACATTTAAATCATTATTATTTTAACTCCCATACACTAGTTTTTAACTTAATTGGGACAGTACTTATTTGAAAAAAAATGTATTTCTTAAATATTTTGTACTTAATAATGTTTATGTTATAACCATAGAATAATAATAGTATAGAATACTCTTTAGCCTGCAGTAAACGTGACTGCTTTATGTTGACTATATAACGTGGTGGAAGAAAGAGGAGTGACTCAAGAAGGAGAAGAAGAAGAAGTGAGAAGAAGGAGAAGACTCAAGTCTGCGCTTTTCACTTACGCAAAAGAGAAGCAGGAAGAAAACTGAGAGTTCGGTGGCAAGAACATGAATTAGATCACAGCGACGCACCTAAGTATTTAGGCGTTCGCCTTGACTGCTCACTGACATTCAGAGGACACTGTGTAGAGGTCGAGGCCAAGGTATGCTCCCGAAACAACATTATTAGGAAACTAACAAGTACTTAATGGGGAGCACAACCTCATGTCCTCCGAACCTCGGCCCTAGCACTATGTTTCTCTGCCGCTAAATATGCTGCACCAGTTTAGTACAATTCAGCACACGCAAAGAGAATAGATGAGGCAATAAACGAAACAGTCAGAATAATATCTGGCTGCTTAAAACCAACCGCAATTAAAGAAATATACCCAATTGTAGGTATTGCTCCCCCCGAAATCAATACCTACACGGCGTGTTGCAGCGGAAACCGAACGGAGCAAACTTAATTCTGACCCTAGACACCCCATGCATGGTTCTCAGACGCGTCAGTGTAGAATAAGTCAAGGAAGAGTTTCCTGGAGTCGACTTCTCCTGTAGTCGAACCACCCGGAGCCCGAAGGCTGTCATTGTGGCGTGCAGAGAGTGCCAGTCCCACACACTTACCTCCAGCCGAGGAAATGTCAGTGGGACACAACTTACCATATGCAACATGGAGGGCACTCAACAGACTAAGAACAGGCGTCACCCGCTACTACAGTAACCTCAAAAAATGGGGCTACAGTGAGGAAGATACCTGTGAGTGTGGCACTGTGCAGGACAACTCGCACCTTCACTCATGCCCCTTGATTGGAGTTACATGTACACATGAAGACACCGTGACAACGAAGGTAAGCGGCATACGGGTGGCCGAGCACTGGAGTTTTCTAATTTGATGGTGTTCCGGACACGGAAAGTAAGTATCACGAAAGCGACATTTATCAGTTAATGCGCGCTAAAATTTAATACTCGACATTTTAAGATGACGTGCCCGTCAGATTATTACGGAAAAGATTACATTGAATACGAGACAGATAGAAATAATTCGGGGAACAACCTTCACTTTTTAAGCGAGGTATTGTATGGGAATAAGTATTCTATAGTTTTATTATTATTCTATGGTTACAACTTACAAAATTTTAAAATCATACTGACTATAAACATCGAACATTTTGTCCTGCAGTTTTTTTTTATATAATCTATTTTATTGTGTTATTTTCTTTAAATAAATACTGAAATTATAAATATTTAATCCAATTTTTATTGCTCCCCATAATATTACAATACAACGAAATTTCAATTTATTTTAATTAGCCGAACTGAAGATTCACAAAATTCCAAAGATTTGTTTGGTCGGTTCTGAGGTGACTTGATTTAGGTAGGTGCTGGGAATTCGATCAAAATTAAATAATTTTGGAGATTGAAAATTTCTTCCCGGAATTTGGAAACACCGCATTGCTGGTGTAACTTGAAGGTATCGGAGTCGTTTGTTAATCCAAGAAACAAACAAAATTATTATTTTGTTACAAGCAAAGTATTAAAACAATCTGATTGTCTTGGTTAAGTTATTTAATTAATTTATGGTTGTGTAAAATTACACTAACTTAAATGAATACTAGTATTATATAACTTAATTCTGATGTTTGTCCCTAAGTTATTTTATATTTAAAGAGTGTTCTAGATATTTTTGTGCCGTAAAATATTAATGTAACGCTAAATATAGGGATAAAAAACATGATATAATATTTGAATCACCTGATGTCCTAATACACTATTAAGTTACGTGTTAGTAAGGGTAACTGTCGCGTACATAAATGAGGATTTATACGTGACTAAACTATTATAAATACAAAATTTGTTGATTTTTTTTTTTCACTTTTAGAACGAACCTGATTCGAAAAGAAAATCATACTAAAGTACCTAATTTTTTTTTTATTTATTTATTTCAACATTTTTTAATTTATACAAGATCCTACTAACCATACATATATGGTATCAGTGGGATTATACATCATACAAATAAATGCTTACTTAAACTAACCAACAATGAAAAAAAATAGGTGTGTGGGTATACATAGATGTGTTGTTCTCCCTTTTCTAAGGCAATACACACCCGGACACCTTTCGCTGGTTACTCCACATTGTGGGATATGCCGTGATGGTATGAAAAAAAATAGAATTTGGAACAACTCCAGAATAAAATATAAAAAACCATATCAGAAAAACCCAAATATACGATAGAGTAGAGTGAAATTTTTACAGGATATTTTGATTTCATCATACGAATTTAATCCAATTAAGTCTGAGGGAAAGCTGTTAAAAATTGTTGGTATTGAAGACTGCAGGGTTCTTTCACCGTAATAGTTATTTACTTTAGGTATTATATTTACCGGAAGTTACTTGTCTAGTTTTATACTTATTTGTTACGGGTGTTTTGTGTTCATTTTACAAATAATTTTGTAAAATAAATCTGCATTTGTAAAATTGCATAGCTGTCATTATTTTGGTTTCTGCGAAAATGCTTCTGCCTTCCCTTTTCAAACAAAAAGCTCTATTTTTGGGTAACATAACCTAATTAAACGTTGATGTAATATTTCAAGTATTTTTTAAATGTATGTCCCCACACAAGAATGCTGTACAAGATAATAGGTTCAACCATAGCCATGTACATACATTGTTTTAAGGGTTTTAAAAGGAACATAATTTTTAATGATGTACATTTTTGCTAGTATTGATCTAAGTTTATTACATATATTTAAGTAAGTACATAAAAGAAAGCTATGGAGTAATTTAAAAAAAATATTGTACAAAATATTTTTTTATTTTTTAAGTGGTATTTTTATGACATTCAATTGAGATATATGTTAAAAAAGTTATGGAGTTTTTTTAGAAACACACTATTTAAAATATTTGAGAAATATGCCTTCGTAATGACCAATGTACCATTGTGGTCAATCAACTTCTCTGCTAGGATTTTGGGTTCGATTTTCGGAAGAGAACACCTTTTCTATTTATTACTTACATATTCCATGATTGTAGCTATAAATGTAGATTATTTGGAATTAATTACCTAGTGGTAAAGAACTCGCAACTTCCATAAGCTACGAGTATATTTGTCGTATGATATTTTTTCTGCGCAGTTAAAAATTCTCAATTTAGCAGATTTCATTTAACACAGGATTTTTTATTCTGATTATAGAGATATTTGCATTTAAGAAAAAAAAAGTAATTCATTATACTATGTTAGCAGACTTTTGTAGCAGCCAGAATTGAAGCTTATGGAAATTGAAAGTGTAGTTAGAGTATAAGGAAAGTATAATTATCATACATTGTTAAAATACTTTTTCTTAAAAAAAAAACAGTTTAATAAAATACATATATTATTTTTTAATTACCTGCCTCACTAGAATTATATCCCGTGATGAGGAAGTTACTTTACGTAAACCAAACAATAATAATAATAAAAGATCAAATAAAATAAAACACAGCAAAATAAAAGTTATCAAAAATGATGATTAATACAATAATAACAGTATAATAATAACCTTTTTCAAATATTGAATGCCTCAAAATTCTATATACATCTATGGTAAGAAGTCATTTGGAGTACGGATCGCAAATTTGGAACCCGATGTATCTTA
Source organism: Molanna angustata (assembly GCA_963576475.1). Lineage (NCBI taxonomy): Eukaryota > Metazoa > Arthropoda > Insecta > Trichoptera > Molannidae > Molanna > Molanna angustata. The sequence continues at coordinate 34,639,261 of OY754967.1, read as the reverse complement.
AGTACATAAATAGACTGGATAGTGTACAAAAACGCTTCCTCAAACACCTCATCTATAAATCTGGCTGTCGGGAACTAATGGGCCCGCATAATCATATAAATAACGTGTACTTAGCTGAATCAAAATTTAACTTACCATCACTATCATCTAGACGACTAACTGCAGACTCACTATTTTTGTTTAAACTATTTCATAACATTATTGATTGTCCAAATTCATTAGAAAATATCTCACTTCACATTCCAAACCGCAATGTCAGATCAAAACCTACTTTTTCTATTTCACACTCTAAAACTAATCTTAGGAAAAATTTCTTTACTAACCGGGCCACCTCCAATTTTAACAACCTGCTCAATAACATTGACTTTTTTCATACCCAATCTCTACACTCATTCAAAATTGCGATAAAGCGCCAACTTTGCACTGATAACATAACTCAAAATTCCACTCTCTAGTATTATGCATGAATGTATTATTTATGTGTCACCATAATGGTTGCAACACCTTCTTCGTTGATCCTTAAGTAAGTTAGAATCCCATGTTATGATTCTAGAATACAATCCTCTCTGTACTATTCCTTGTATGTTTCTGGTGTGTTCCTATAATTTTGTTTTTTCTCAATTTTCGTAAATTGTATGTTAAGCTTTTAAAATTATTTGATATGATGTCCTATTATTATGTACTGTAGTCTACATTTACTTGTTTTTTTTTCATTGTCTCTAATATCATTATGCTCTACTGTACTGTTGGATATCCAAAATAAATAAAATAAAAAATAAAATAAAATATGACTAGTTACATGTAACACAATAGAACCAACTATCGATGGCGATAAGTATGTAGGTATAATTGAAGAATACGTACCAAACTATAAACTCTTTTACACAAATTAATAAATCTTTTCAGATAATTTGTTTTTTATATAAAACATGTAGGTATGTATGTCAGGATAGGATAGTATGGAGGTCAGTCTTTTTTTCCTTCCAAGAATATGAAAACAGCAAAATGGTATGTTAGTATGTTCAGAGATTAAGTAGGTATCAAACTATTGATTCCCCGTAGATATTGTGTAGTGTATACGGCCTTACAATTTGTAACGTCACTTATTTAAATTTTTATAAAAATTTTAATTTAATTTTTATAAACGTTTGAGATATACTACAACAATATTTGTATTTTTTATAGAAAATAAAATTATCTAGTTGGGGTGTTTCAGTTTTTTCGATATTTTTAAAAACTTTGAAAATATAAGCAGTCAAACACATAGATTTATCATAAAAAAATGTTTTTCTCGATAAAAAATGTTTCAGAAACTTTAAAAAATGGGATTGGAGATTTCGCATTTGTCTATATTCATACTAATTTTCAACGTTCTAACTTTTATGGTTTTTGAGATATATGAAAAAATAAAGTAAAAATTAAAAAATTGATAACCCCTGACTGAAACAAAAATTCAAAATTCTGAGTATAAAAGTTTTGTAGGCCTATAACTATTTATATATTCTGAAATTTTGGGCTCTGTAAATTGATCAGATCAAAAGTAATAAGGGGGGGGGGGGGGACACAGACACACTAAATGTTCTACTCCGAATTCTGAGTAAATCCATGTCAAGAATATATATGCTGCGAAGCCTCTAAGTTGGTGTTTTTTTACTTCAAAGTTAAAAATACCATAAAAATATAGACCTAGCATACAAATCTCGCATATCCTGGCTTGACCCTTTGTCGATATGTTAAAAGAAATAAATTCTCTTATACATATCGACAGTTGGATGACACGAATCAGAGAGCTGACGGCATTTATTTTGTGACTATTTTCATTTTTTAAATAGTTTATATTTTTTGTGTTCTTTATATCTACAAATATATTTTTAGGGCAAGAAAACAAAATAAAATTGTTTATAAATATCGTGTTGGCAAGACTTTCTTGTGTTTATCAAGTATTATGTAAATGTATTTACTGGACATTTGTGTAAACAATACACGAAAGTTTTACGTAAATTAATATGTTCACATTAGACTGTTAGTAACAGTAATCGACACTGATGATACATATGTACATGTACACTAGTATACATTAAGTAAATATATTATATGAAGTGAGAGAGAGAGAGAGAGAGAAATGGTTTAATTTGTACTTCGAAACCATGTTCATAATAATAATTGATACCGGGCTCAAGTTTATAAGGCAAACACAAAACGATATTACGAAATATAATGTTAGTTACTAAATGAATATAATATACCTACACGTCTATCATACGACCAGTGGCGTAATTAGAAGAACAAATGACATCATCTTTGGTTTAGTTTAGACTATTATAGATTGTATAGTTTCACTCTTAAAAAATTATATGTCCTTGTGAAAATTATTAACAGGAATCAGACAAAGTACGACAGGGAATTAAACAAATTTCATTAAATATTCACTCCAGGACAAGACATTAAACAATGCTTCCGCCACTGGTATTACACACATATCTCATCCCTGATGAAATGAGCTCACTAAACCATCACAAACTGGCTAGGCTATATTCTGACCCTTTCCTATTAACCCTGGTATGAGAGTGTAGTGTAGTGTAGTGAAGATCGGAACACATAAGAGATTCATGTATCCCTTTACCCTTTGGTCAACTAAGAAACTTAATTAAGCCTACAGAAAGTGTAATGAAAGTTTTCTATCTCTTAATTATTATATCCGAACTGGAATCGTTTGAACTTTTATAACTAGATTATTACGTCGTGCCAATTCATCTAATTAATGTGTTGAATTGCTCATTAAAGTAGAAATTACAGAATCTCAACCACTCAACTGATTCGCAATTTGCATGTTGATGTGATATGCTTATAAAATATTATTGAAATATAACTACGTTTTTATAAGTATTCAAAAGATGCCTACATCTAGCAGCGAAGAGATCGCTGAAGAAAGAAGAAGAAATAACCATTTTTTTATTCAGTAAGTTATAATCTAATGTCTGATCTTACTGTCGAATTTTTTAAGAGAATTCATCTCTCTTAATAAATCGACAGTATTACCTTCGTCCAGTTTATGAGAGGAAATTAATGTGGAGTAGTGGATTGTTTGCATGGTTTTTCCAATTTTGAAGTCAGAAAACACCATCTTAGAGGCTTCGCAGCATATATTTATTTCTTTATATATGCTATTATACATGGATGAACTCAGAGTTCGGAGTAATTCTTTGTCAGTCGTTCTTCTTCGTTCATCATTTATTATTTCCATGTGACCAAACCACCGTAGTATGTTGTGTACTTTCATTCTTTTATCAATGTCCTTTTTCAAGTTATAGTCAGCACTTACTTTATATCTTACTTATTTTACAAATTGATATATGATAAATATTTTGTTCTAGTGTGCAACATGACAATAGACGCCCGTCTGCTGCGAAACAAGTCCAGCAGAACATCAGGGCAGATAAAGTCGCCGGCCCTAGAAGGTCCTGCAACGTGCGCCTATCGCTTCCAACCATCGGCCGGACAACGTGTAGAAATACAACTGTATCGTCTAGTGGCCGCTGGACATCATAATGGATCCAGGTAAACAAACTTATTATTTTGTCATTAAGCATTTTAGAAACAACAATTATGAAAAAAAGCTGTATTTTTAATTTTTATATCAATATTTCGTTTAATAATATTCATTTTATTAATTAAAAAAAAATCTCAAATAGTGGATCATTCTCGACTTCCATCCAGAGGAAGCCCAAAGAATTCTTGGACAGTACAACGCAATCATGGTCTAGGTGGCATTGTGCAGGACAGGAGAATATATAACTTAAGGAGAACTGACCCCAATAACCTGCATAGACAATGAGCTATATAGCCAGGGAGAATAAGAAGAAAAAAATATCAAACAAATTATTTGAAACAAAAGAAAACCTTCGGATATCGTTTTTGCGGTCATAACTCTTGGCCTCCGACTCCAATCACAATTTCAATCTTTACTCAGAACCTACCTACTTACCTACGCCTTATTCTCCATTATAATTTCAATTAACGCTTAAAAAATTTCTTTCTGTCGCATTATTCACAATTCTAAAGATAGCTTCAATTTGAAATTTAGATCGAAAAACCGCCAGTAGAATTAGCTGATATTTCTCATTATTCATCATTCCAATCACTGATCATCACCGTTGATTAAAAAAAAACCTTTTATCTTGATTCAACGAATCTTATTCATCTATAGTATTTTAAATTGATTTTTGTAATGCATATGATTTTTAGTGCGCACTTTTACCGTTCTGCCACCAATGCTATGTTGTTGATCTTCCTAATACCCAATTAGCAATTATGTACATGTTTGTTACAAAAGTCATAGGTTATAATAATTACCTTTTATTTTACGTAAAACTAAAAATATTTAGTAACATACGTAGTTCCAACCCACCAGTTTTCTGGTATTTATCTGCCAAAAAACACAATAAGTTAAGTATAATGGACGCCCATTTATGGAACTTTACCACCCCCAACTTCCTTTTCCCTACTAAACTGTAAAGCTTAACGACAAACAAGTCTTATAATAATGACAAGTCCGTGATAAGTTGTTACTTGATGTAAAGTGACCTCTGGTTATTAAAGCATACCAGTTTCAGAATGTTTGTTTCGTGTTTGTTTCCAGACTTGTATTATTATGGCACAACACATTTTGCTATTGTTTATAGTGTACCGTATTTACCCTTCACAAAACCCTCAAAATTTGTAAAGTACGAGATGGCCCTTTGGGGTCACTATGATCCTTTTTGATGAACCCTCGGATTTCTCACATTTTCCCGGCTTTGTTGGTCGCATACCGTTAAACTTATCCAGGCATAGATTAGTTTGCCGGCTCGAGTAAGATCCATGAAACTCTCAATATTTTTTTAACTCTTTTTTCGTTCTGTTTTGTTAGACCCTCACGGTCTAATGGTTCAGTTGTTTGTCATGATTCTAAAGTCTTCAAGTTGATCCCCGTGGTATACCAATATACATACTGGAGGACCTTTTCAATTCGGACAGGCATTGTATTGGACAGGCAGTGTATTTGTTAACAATTATATTTTTTAACTTCCTGCCGGTATTTGTGAACACACATTTATATTTAATGCTACGTCACTGTGTTAAATGTATTAAAGAAGTTTGCGCGATGATAATATTTCTGAAAATGATTACATTAATACACTTTTCTTATACTTTTGTCCATCTTAGAAAGGCATTGTTGACTCTCCAACAAAACTCTTCTAAACGCTTCTGTTCTCTGCCTTTTTTAGGTCCGAAGCAACTGAGAGACCAGTTTTTTTATATGATCACTCCATAGAGAAGTGGATCGCCTCAGGCTCACTGTCCTTTCACTTTACCGGCAACCACTTGGTTTTTAGAATTTCTTCTCACTTTTTGACCAAAATATTTTAGAATATTAGGGAAATAGCTGGTGGAATTAATGTATACATATATTTTAATTTCAAATGATAAATACATTTTCACTCCTCAGTAACCCAAGGGGATAAGTGGGGAGTAATGATTTCGCAATTTTTAAGGCTGAGATTGTATTCTGAAAGTTTAAACTCCAATGTATGCTAGTGAGACATGGACATGGCAGAAGACGCATGAAAGTAGAATTAACGCGGTTGAAATGAGGTCACTAAGACGAATGTGTGGTAAAACGATGTATAATAGAATAAGAAATGAGGATATTAGACGAGAATGTATGATTGAAAGAAATATCGTAAGTAAGATGAAAATAAATACCCTAAGGTGGTTCGGCCACATAGAAAGAATGAATGATGACCGTCTGACAAAAAAAGTATACAAGGCTGATAAAAGAGGAATGAAAAGTAGAGGTCGGCCAAGAAAGAGTTGGCACGATCACATAAATGAGATTTTGAAAGATGGAGATGTTAGAAGTAAGAATAATAGAAGAGCGTGTATGAGACGATGTATGGACGTGAATGAAGCGAGGAATGTATGTCAAGAGAGAGGAGTCTGGCGTTCGGTTCTCTCTGCCTACCCCAAATAGGGAAATGGCGTGATGGTATGGTGGTCATCACAATGTATCTGTTTGGGTGCTATGTGCTGTGTGCTATGTACGGCGTGTTTATATTACTTTATCGATTATAGACTAAAGTACCTACTCATTCGATTTTTTTCAAATTTTGCAAATATGTATATCTAGTACTCGCTTAGACCTCATTAGATTTTGATGGATATCTGAATGGTGCTTCTCAGTTTTTTAACTGTCAAATATTTCAAAGTCACCCCAAGCTCAGGAAACTTAAAATTTGAAATTTTAATTTTCAAATTGGAAAAATGGCACATCACTTTCATAAAATGGCATTGCAGAGAACAAACTCATTTCATGAAAATGCTGAATATTTTCCATACAGAATTTGAATTCTTTATAGAATGACTTGTTAGTGAGGAGTTTAGCGTTGGCCACAACCCACTCGTTTTATAATCAAACTATTTATTCTATTACATACAACCACGATATTATCATTAGCAACATATAATGGTCTTCAGAATATATGTATCAGATTCATCTTTGAGTTGAAAAAATTTGATCGCATATCACCTTACCGCAATCTTCTTTGTTGGCCCAGGATACGCCAGCGGCGCAATATACACATTTTGTCACTATTGTACAATTTTCTCTCGAACCCAAACCTGCCACAGTACCTCAAAAGAAAATTCACTTATTTATCCAATCATGGACTTCCACTCCGATCTGCTGAACGTACAACACTATCCATACATATCCATAATACAGAATTTCTCAGCTCTTCGTTCGAAGTACAATCAGCAAGATTATGGAATAGCCTTAGTCCGGATATTGCGTCGTCTAACTCACTTAGTATTTTCAAGAAAAAACTAAAGAAGGAATATTTATCCTTGAACACCTGATCCCGATTTCCTCTCCTGTCCTTACCATATCCTTTTTCTTGCTATGAATTATATTTTTTTTTTGTTTAATAGTATTTAAGTGTTATACGTATTTTATTTGATTTCTTTTACTCTTTTTAATTTGCTGTTGTACATACACAATGTTTTCATACTTTGTAATCTGGTTGGTTGGAAGAAATTGCCTAATGGCAATAACCCCGCCAGTGTACAATTATATATGTTTATATTATGTACAAGAAGATGTATAAATAAATAAATAATGGCACCAGAAACTCACACAAATTATAAATTATATATTAAAATACGAAAACATTATTCTCTTCTTCTTCACTTTTTATGGTTGATTTCATCGTTGGCAATGTTCTCGCCTTAAAGTACGAGTCAATAACGGATCAACTTGTGTGTGTACATATTCATAGGTTATAATAATTACCTTTTATTTTACGTAAAACTAAAAATATTTAGTAACATACGTAGTTCCAACCCACCAGTTTTCTGGTATTTATCTGCCAAAAAACACAATAAGTTAAGTATAATGGACGCCCATTTATGGAACTTTACCACCCCCAACTTCCTTTTCCCTACTAAACTGTAAAGCTTAACGACAAACAAGTCTTATAATAATGACAAGTCCGTGATAAGTTGTTACTTGATGTAAAGTGACCTCTGGTTATTAAAGCATACCAGTTTCAGAATGTTTGTTTCGTGTTTGTTTCCAGACTTGTATTATTATGGCACAACACATTTTGCTATTGTTTATAGTGTACCGTATTTACCCTTCACAAAACCCTCAAAATTTGTAAAGTACGAGATGGCCCTTTGGGGTCACTATGATCCTTTTTGATGAACCCTCGGATTTCTCACATTTTCCCGGCTTTGTTGGTCGCATACCGTTAAACTTATCCAGGCATAGATTAGTTTGCCGGCTCGAGTAAGATCCATGAAACTCTCAATATTTTTTTAACTCTTTTTTCGTTCTGTTTTGTTAGACCCTCACGGTCTAATGGTTCAGTTGTTTGTCATGATTCTAAAGTCTTCAAGTTGATCCCCGTGGTATACCAATATACATACTGGAGGACCTTTTCAATTCGGACAGGCATTGTATTGGACAGGCAGTGTATTTGTTAACAATTATATTTTTTAACTTCCTGCCGGTATTTGTGAACACACATTTATATTTAATGCTACGTCACTGTGTTAAATGTATTAAAGAAGTTTGCGCGATGATAATATTTCTGAAAATGATTACATTAATACACTTTTCTTATACTTTTGTCCATCTTAGAAAGGCATTGTTGACTCTCCAACAAAACTCTTCTAAACGCTTCTGTTCTCTGCCTTTTTTAGGTCCGAAGCAACTGAGAGACCAGTTTTTTTATATGATCACTCCATAGAGAAGTGGATCGCCTCAGGCTCACTGTCCTTTCACTTTACCGGCAACCACTTGGTTTTTAGAATTTCTTCTCACTTTTTGACCAAAATATTTTAGAATATTAGGGAAATAGCTGGTGGAATTAATGTATACATATATTTTAATTTCAAATGATAAATACATTTTCACTCCTCAGTAACCCAAGGGGATAAGTGGGGAGTAATGATTTCGCAATTTTTAAGGCTGAGATTGTATTCTGAAAGTTTAAACTCCAATGTATGCTAGTGAGACATGGACATGGCAGAAGACGCATGAAAGTAGAATTAACGCGGTTGAAATGAGGTCACTAAGACGAATGTGTGGTAAAACGATGTATAATAGAATAAGAAATGAGGATATTAGACGAGAATGTATGATTGAAAGAAATATCGTAAGTAAGATGAAAATAAATACCCTAAGGTGGTTCGGCCACATAGAAAGAATGAATGATGACCGTCTGACAAAAAAAGTATACAAGGCTGATAAAAGAGGAATGAAAAGTAGAGGTCGGCCAAGAAAGAGTTGGCACGATCACATAAATGAGATTTTGAAAGATGGAGATGTTAGAAGTAAGAATAATAGAAGAGCGTGTATGAGACGATGTATGGACGTGAATGAAGCGAGGAATGTATGTCAAGAGAGAGGAGTCTGGCGTTCGGTTCTCTCTGCCTACCCCAAATAGGGAAATGGCGTGATGGTATGGTGGTCATCACAATGTATCTGTTTGGGTGCTATGTGCTGTGTGCTATGTACGGCGTGTTTATATTACTTTATCGATTATAGACTAAAGTACCTACTCATTCGATTTTTTTCAAATTTTGCAAATATGTATATCTAGTACTCGCTTAGACCTCATTAGATTTTGATGGATATCTGAATGGTGCTTCTCAGTTTTTTAACTGTCAAATATTTCAAAGTCACCCCAAGCTCAGGAAACTTAAAATTTGAAATTTTAATTTTCAAATTGGAAAAATGGCACATCACTTTCATAAAATGGCATTGCAGAGAACAAACTCATTTCATGAAAATGCTGAATATTTTCCATACAGAATTTGAATTCTTTATAGAATGACTTGTTAGTGAGGAGTTTAGCGTTGGCCACAACCCACTCGTTTTATAATCAAACTATTTATTCTATTACATACAACCACGATATTATCATTAGCAACATATAATGGTCTTCAGAATATATGTATCAGATTCATCTTTGAGTTGAAAAAATTTGATCGCATATCACCTTACCGCAATCTTCTTTGTTGGCCCAGGATACGCCAGCGGCGCAATATACACATTTTGTCACTATTGTACAATTTTCTCTCGAACCCAAACCTGCCACAGTACCTCAAAAGAAAATTCACTTATTTATCCAATCATGGACTTCCACTCCGATCTGCTGAACGTACAACACTATCCATACATATCCATAATACAGAATTTCTCAGCTCTTCGTTCGAAGTACAATCAGCAAGATTATGGAATAGCCTTAGTCCGGATATTGCGTCGTCTAACTCACTTAGTATTTTCAAGAAAAAACTAAAGAAGGAATATTTATCCTTGAACACCTGATCCCGATTTCCTCTCCTGTCCTTACCATATCCTTTTTCTTGCTATGAATTATATTTTTTTTTTGTTTAATAGTATTTAAGTGTTATACGTATTTTATTTGATTTCTTTTACTCTTTTTAATTTGCTGTTGTACATACACAATGTTTTCATACTTTGTAATCTGGTTGGTTGGAAGAAATTGCCTAATGGCAATAACCCCGCCAGTGTACAATTATATATGTTTATATTATGTACAAGAAGATGTATAAATAAATAAATAATGGCACCAGAAACTCACACAAATTATAAATTATATATTAAAATACGAAAACATTATTCTCTTCTTCTTCACTTTTTATGGTTGATTTCATCGTTGGCAATGTTCTCGCCTTAAAGTACGAGTCAATAACGGATCAACTTGTGTGTGTACATATTATTGACTGTATTAATAATAGAAACACATTCAAACAACCAATTAAAGTTTAAACACTACCACAGATCTAATAATAATGTGATCAAACAGAATTCAAATTAGACGCTCTCAGCTACACACAATCAGTATGAACACGAAACCTATTTAATTAGACTATTGGAAGGGAAGCTGCTTACCTAAATGGCATTGGTATCACACATTTTCGTAAACAAAACCAACTACCTAATTACCTTTGACCCCAGAAATGTTCAATGTTTCGTCTATCCCGAAATCCTACAAGGATCTATTAACCGTTAAATAGACAAACAACCATCAATCAATGCTTTCAAAATAGAAAACATCTCTTCATGTCCATAGATAATAGAGTTGGCTGATAAAACTGAACACCGCCCATATGACATTTCGAATCAAATCTAATCCACCTAGGTACCAATTATTTATTTTATATATTTCAAAAAACTTTGAAATTGGTCTATTTTTTAATACCTACATAAAATGTTAAAAACGATACCATTTTTATATTTAACTTGCACTTGATTGTAAGAACATTTACGCACTTTCCATTAGTCAAGTTTTCCAAGTCAATTAATTTTATTTTCAATTTTTTTCATACATAAAAGGATATTAAATTAGTAACAAAATGTAAATATAAAATGTAAAAAAAATTTTGATTCCTGACAGAGAAAAAGATTATTGATTTTTTTTTATTATGCAATCCATGCTTATCTGGGATGAAAATACATTTTAACCCGAAGAAATTTCAATACAAATCGCCAAATGTGTTTAAAATACATAATATTACAATAATATCTACTAAAAATTATACTAATGTATTGTAATTTTTGCAATAGTTTGTAGCTATAGTGAATGTTATTAAAAATATTAACTAAACAACTTATTGTGAATCTCAAAATAACAATAATATATTTAAGTGCAGTAAAAAGCATTATAGGATATATTTTTTTTATCTTGGAACAAAATAAATGTAAGTATTAACAAAATATGTTTTTTTTTCAGTTGTAGAGGAGGAGCTCTAAGACTTGGGCCAACTGAGCTTTGTGGACCTAACGAAAGATACACACCTCCAGTGGTGCTTTTCTCTGACCAAGGGGACACTACATTACTTTTCGAGTAAGTATTCATATTGCATTTTATATGTTTTTCAAGAATTATTTCTGAAGTCATGTACAAACATAGATTACAAGTAGAAGCGTTGTCTCCTTAAACCTTCATGTCTTTTTACTCTCTTCTTGGTTCAATATTTTATTTATTTATTTATTTGGGAAGCCAACAGCTCATTGACATTTTTTATAATACAAATTTTAACATAGACTTCAGAGCCAATAACAAGCTTTCCATCAATAACAAGAAAATACTGTAAACAACTCATGTTACACGCACACACACACACACACACACACACACACACACACACATGCACACACACATGCACATATACAATTTGTTTGGGATGGATGGGAGGGAATCACATACGCGTGGAATTGTAGCATTCTTTCTGATATTTGTTCTACATACCGGAACATGTAAAAGTTCAGATCGGCGAACCATTCTACCTGGAACATGGATACCCACTAGGTTAACAAGCTCAGGTGAGTCGATGGCACCGTTCAGAATTTTATGCAGCAGCGATTGGTCGTGCAAGACTCTTCTAGATTCGAGGGTGTCAAGTCTGTGATATTTTAATGATTCCCTATAGTCAGTAAAATTTAAATGAAATTTATGATTAAGGTAGTTAATGAATTTATGTTGTACTCTTTCAATTCTAGTGATATGTGTTACATATAAAGGGGACCAAATTTGTGTACAAAATTCAAGGGGGGGGCGTATATAGGTGGTGTATAAAGCACAAAAAGTGTTAATATTTCTGAAAGGCCTGCTTATGCGGATAATAAATCCCAACATCTTATTTGCTTTGCAAATTATATTATTAATGTTTTCAATGTAATTTAACTTAGAATCAAGTATCACACCCAGGTCTCTTATATAATTGACTTCATTGATGTTCGAGTCATTGAAGGTATACATGAAGCTTATCTTGTTTATGTTGTGGGTAAATGTTATTTTATTGCATTTCAATATGTTCAGCTTTAATTTATTTAATGTACAGTAAGAGTATAATCTGTCAAGGTCTTCTTGAAGTTTGTAGCAGTCGGTTATGGAGTTAATTGCGTAGTATACCTTCGTGTCATCAGCAAATGAATAAAACATTGGTGATTGTCGTAGGTGTAGATATAAGAGAGGACCTAGGTGAGATCCTTGGGGGACACCTGATATAATAATAATAATAATAATAATATATAAAGAAAATAAAAATTCAACTACATTTTCACGCTCGCATTGCGGTGTGTTTCAATTTATTCAAAAATTAAATTTCTGCATATTTTTTTCCCAGGATATTACCGTTATTTTTTTTCGTTAACTGCTCCAATATTTTAATAGTTTGTTATTCTGCTATTCGGGCGGAGAAGAATCCAACAAATAAAAGATCATTTCAATATGTAAGTCCAGCCGTTCTTGAGTTATAAATGCTGTAAATTTTTCCGATATTTTAATAGTTTGTTATTCTGCTATTCGAGGCGGAGACGAATCCAACAAATAAAAGATCATTACAGTTCAGCCGTTCTTGAGTTATAAATGCTGTAAATTTTTCCGATATTTTAATAGTTTGTTATTCTGCTATTCGGGGCGGAGAAGAATCCAACAAATAAAAGATCATTACAGTTCAGCCGTTCTTGAGTTATAAATGCTGTAAATTTTTCAGATATTTTAATAGTTTGTTATTCTGCTATTCGAGGCGGAGACGAATCCAACAAATAAAAGATCATTACAATTCAGCCGTTCTTGAGTTATAAATGCTGTAAATTTTTCCGATATTTTAATAGTTTGTTATTCTGCTATTCGGGGCGGAGAAGAATCCAACAAATAAAAGATCATTACAGTTCAGCCGTTCTTGAGTTATAAATGCTGTAAATTTTTCCGATATTTTAATAGTTTGTTATTCTGCTATTCGAGGCGGAGACGAATCCAACAAATAAAAGATCATTACAGTTCAGCCGTTCTTGAGTTATAAATGCTGTAAATTTTTCCGATATTTTAATAGTTTGTTATTCTGCTATTCGAGGCGGAGACGAATCCAACAAATAAAAGATCATTACAGTTCAGCCGTTCTTGAGTTATAAATGCTGTAAATTTTTCCGATATTTTAATAGTTTGTTATTCTGCTATTCGAGGCGGAGACGAATCCAACAAATAAAAGATCATTACAGTTCAGCCGTTCTTGAGTTATAAATGCTGTAAATTTTTCCGATATTTTAATAGTTTGTTATTCTGCTATTCGAGGCGGAGACGAATCCAACAAATAAAAGATCATTACAGTTCAGCCGTTCTTGAGTTATAAATGGTGTAACGGGTGTAACTAACCCGACACAGAGTGGACTGTGGCCAACGCTAATCTCTTCACTAACAAGTCAGTCAATAAAGTATTCAAATATTGTATGGTAAAATATTCAGCATTTTCATGAAATGAGTTTGTTAAATTATTTTTTATTTAAATATTTTATTATGAAAACTTGATAACTCTTGAATGCCATTTTATGAAAAAAATGTGCTTTTTTACCATTTTGAAAATGAAAATTTCAAATTTTGAGTTTCCTGATCTTGGGGGCACTTTTAAATATTTGACAGTTAAAAAAATGAGAAGCACTATTCAGATATCCTTCAAAATCTAATGGGGTTCAAGCGAGTATTAGATATACATATTTGCAAAATTTGAAAAAATCGAATGAGCACTTTAGTCTATAATCGATAAAGTAAAAAAGTAAAATAATCACGCCGTACAAAGCAACCAGCACATAGCACACAACACACAGCACACATCACATAGTACACACATAGATATATTGTGATGAAACTTTCAGAATACAATCTCAGCATGATACTAGTTGATAATCTGCAATAAAAAAACCCTTAAAAATTACGAAATCATAACTCCCTACTATATCCCCTTGGGTTAGTGAGGAGTAAAAAAGAATGAATATATCCTTGTAACAAGTATATATACATCCTCATACATTGTTATTCCAATTTTCAACTGTATTACAATACGATAAAAATAACAACGCGATATACAATAATTTCAAGTACTTGACTGATCTAATACCTACAATTTATTTGTCGTTACCCCGTAGATACTTCATTCATATTGTAATCCCACTCGATTTTCTCATAAACCCAGTGATCATCTGTTCTGCTATTCTCACATGACTGACCTAACCAATATAATATAATATTATATCATTCAAGGGTCTTGTATTGGAGTCACGTAACACCATCTCCATCTCTCATAATCCGAGGGAAATAATTAAAACATTCCCTTATCGCTACTCATTCTTGTTTCTGTTTGTGATGAAAATTGACAGACTTTGATACGGGTAGCATAAAAATATATAATCATTATCGATAAATTCATGTTCGCGTCTTTTAACATCAACTTTTGTGACATTTTATGTCCTTCCTAAATATTGGCAAATGTACATACATATTCACGGTAATCTCTAACACAATATCTTCTTACACGTGATTTGATAATTATTTTAAAATGATTTTTGAAAAACGATATATTATGTCATTATTGTTGGAGAGGTTGATATTATAATATAATCTGCATTTACACAGCGTTCGCCAACTTATACCTACACTTTCTAAAAATAATTAACAGATCAATAAATTACGCAAAATATCAAAATACATACATAATATGCAACAAGGTTCAATTGGTGAAAATACTATTATCCAGGTACTAAATATATTTAAAGGATTTGGCTCTGAGATGTCCCTATCCTGTTATTTATATTTTTAATGATGTGTTTATTTTGAACAAAACCATTAAATTTATAACAAAATAATGGGATTGGTTTAATTTATGCATTGAATAAAATGATCAATGTCTATTGATGCAATCAAAAAGGGATTTCAATTTTATATACAGTTGTCAATGTAGAAAGGTACTTGGCAAACTATTCAACCGTGCTTAATAACAGATACAGCTCCAAATGGTTTATCAGCTGTCACCTGTCAAAAAGTGCAACCAACGCGAAAACAATTGGATCGTGAAATCCTTATGGTTGAATGTATCAAATAATAATACTTTTGGATTATTGGTGGAATATTTTTAGAATTGCAAAAATCACTAAATTGATATATAATAAATATGTTACTCATAATGTATTGCTTCAATTGTTCAAATTCATCAATGACCCGTTATCAACAAAAATAACTCTTGCAGTAGTCATTCTGTAACTACTGTTTCATTACAATAAGCTCTCTTAAGGTAATAAGGTATATTTAGCACGTTAAAGTGAAAATTTTGCAGGTATTATAGTTTTCAGGGGGCCTAGCCAAGATGACAAATTAAAAGTTAACGTTTGGAGACACGTTGGTTGGTTGGTTCGTGCGTTATTTTTTTTTGTATGGGATTTGACGTTTGATTCAGTGACGCCGGACCAACTCATGAACGTCTCTCCAAACGATATCTTTTAACTTGTCATCCAGGACACTTCTTATGCTCCTCATTAAGCGCCCTTGAGGTGAGGGTATAGAATTGGCTCTACATAAATATATTATCCCAGTATATTATTTATTTTCTTTATAAAATATATTTCAGAATTCTGCAAAGGGCCGATTATAGTTCCCATAAACAAACATGGTGGTAAGTGTAGAATAAAATGTTATTCAAAATAACCTATGTATTTTTGATTGTAGGTACATTTTACATTGTACAATATCAATGAGAGGACAGAACAAGAAAACATGTGATCATATCAGGAAAAATATGTTATTAAATGTTGGTATTCATGATTAAAAATATTCTGTATTCTTTATGCTCATTTTTTTGCATGGCGATCATAATGCATTCATACAGGTAAACCCCGTTCATCACGGAGGATACGTTCTGGACAAAGCCGCGATAAACGGGGAATTAAAAATGAAATTAAATAACTCTAAAAAATATCTCATTATTTATATGTCATTCACACTATAATTTATTATTCCGCGTTACATAAATAATTAAGATATACTTGTTTGGCTTTTATACGATAATTACGTAAAATAAATTATTCTTAGATGGTCAACAATCCTTCTTTAAGACTCATTCACTTATACTACTTTACTTTACTTTTCGTGTGGTGTATCAGATTATAGTCTTGGTTCCAGTGCTGAGAGCCAGTCCACCGCCTCTGGTTTCGCCTCATGTATATCTTGAAGACTTCCGTTAAATTTCTTTAGCTGGCACTCTTGGATCACGTGTTTCACAGACTGCTCAGCTCCATACTCACAGTCAGGATTATCTCTTTTTCCCCACCTCCAGAGTAAGTAATTACAGCAGCCTTGTTCTGTCCTCACTCTATTTTGGTGTACCCAAACCCTCCGTGGCAGGTCGAAACCAGGTACTCGAGATGCAGGGTCTACTATTAAATGTTTATTTTCAGTATTTTCTGTAGCCCATCTTTCTCTCCAGATACCTTCTAAATTAAAACCATCTTCCTCCACTGTCCATATGGGTTTTCGAGATTTTAATCTTTTCTCCGGTGGGTGAAAAATATCATTAAATACTGGCAATTGGGATTTTTTCCTGATGTTTTTTATTTCTCTGACTGTGGAATGGGCTCTACGGAGATCTGGTGGAGCAATATTAGACAGTACCGGCAACCATTGAGTTGGGGTCGATTTTATGGTACCCGTTATAGTCCTCACTTATAATCTTCGTCGTCTTTTTCTAAAAACTGCTTGCACCGATTGTGACAAAATACCGCGTTATAATGAATCCGCACTCCCGGGGTCACGATGAACGGGGGTCACCTATATATTATCTTCTATTATCGCGGAGTAAAACTTAAACACAATAAACTGTGCGGAAAAATATGTTTTACCACCTGCCTTAGGGTTATAGACGATAATATCTCTAGCAAAAAAGATGTTCTTCAAAATTTTACCCATCATCCCTCTCGGAGAGGATGTTAGAAGCGGGGGTAGAAGAGTATTATAATAAATTTTCAACGAGAAACTTTAACAATGTCGCAACAATACACCCACAATTTATTTGAGCTCCCATTTTGATAATATTGTAAAAGATTTTTTTTTTCGTATAATAAATTAAGTATTCACTCGAAAATTTCTGTTTAAACCTTTGTGAGGAAAAAATACCCTTTTAAATTCCTGTCGGTTCAGACCGTCACAAGAAAAACAAAAAAAAAAAACTATCATCTTACCTATCGACATTTCGAATATTCCACCCTTGCCTCGCGTCGTTTCTTACTACTGAAACTCCCCCAACCGAATCGCAAAAGCTAAATTAACGTCCCTCGATCTCCTTATCTCCTGTACTTTATGCTCTTCCTATAGGGGAAATACACCGATATATTATATATTTATAAGAAGTTGGCTATAACCCTTTTCTAGTACATAATCCCTACTTGTGACACAATCACAAAACTATGCACATAAAATAATACATTGTAAACGATTCTGTTCTAGTCTTTTGATTTCCATCAAATTTGTGACTTAGTAAATACATATACGAAATGAGGAAGATAAATATACGATACATTGGTTGCTCGTGATGTGAGAATCGCGTGAATATTTTTATTTTTTTTCTGATCTGTACTTTTGTTTCTAATAGGTATGTATTTTTTAATATATATCTGTATCAATATATATTTTTTATACCTTAAGATTCTATATTTCTTAAAAACACCTGCATAGAAGTAATTTCCCAACATCAGCTACGCTACAATTGTTTAGGACATTTCATAATTGTAAAATATAAGTATGTAATTTGTATAGTTGTAAAATGAACCGAATTCTAGTATATAAGAAAAAAACAATATTCTATGTTTACCAGTTGATAAGGGCCTAGTCAGCCGAAACAGTCGTCCTGTTATAAGGAATATATACATGTAGAACCATAATCATTTTTGTTTGATTAAAAAATACCTAGTATATCATCCATCTATTTATACTAACTCATTATTTTTACTCCTCACTACCCCAAGGGGATATAGTGGGGAGTTATGAATGCGCAATTTTTAATGTTATGTTGATATTGCAGATTATCAAATATTATCATGCTCAGATTGTATTGTGAAAGTTTCATCACAATGTATCTGTGTGTGTGCTGTGTACTATGTATTTTGTACTATATATGGCGTGTTTATTCTACTTTTTCAATTATAGACTAAAGTACCTACTCATTTGATTCTTTTCAAATAAGCCAAATTTTTATGTCTAAAACTCGCTTAGATCGCATTAGATTTTGAAAGATATCTGATCAGTGCTTCTCAATTTTATTTAACTCTCAAATATTTCAAAATGACCCCAAATTCAGAAAAATTAATATTTAATATTTTTATTTACAAATTGCTAAAAAGGCACACATACTACTTTCATAAAATTGCATTGAAGAAGTATAAAGTATTCATTGTAAAATATCTAAATCAAAAATTATTTAACAAACACATATCATGAAAATATTCCATACAAAATTTGAATACTTGGTGAAGTAACTTGATTGTGAAGATTATAGTGTAGGCCACAATCCACTCGTTTTCTTTACAATAGTATTTATCTTTATATATTGTGTGTTTTAATTCATTTTTTATTTCCATAGATTGTTAAATGTATCTATGTATCTGATTTTAATATCATTTAATGATTCGGCGGATATTTTGTGATATTTAATATTAACCATATTTGAATTATAAGATAATACTAGCTATAAACCACTTATTTTAAATTAGTGGTTTATTATTATTATATATTATAATTCAAATATGGTATCTGATTTTGTTTTTGAGTCGTGTTCAATACAATTTTACTTTTTTTTTCTTAAGATGTATGAAATATGTGTATTTTTTATTTAATCGGTTGAAAAGTCGCTTACAAGGCGAAATGATCATTCTATTTTTACAATAATAAAAACAAAAAAAAGTAAAATCTTTGTTTTTAAAGATTTTTATCTTTACTTGTAGTTGTGGAATTCTGTATTATGAATTCTGTAAAAAAATGTCGACCCACGTGGCTCAGTTGGTTAGGTATCTAACTGCTGATTTAAAGCCCCGTGTTCGATTCCCGGGGGAGACACAGTTTTTAATTGTGTTTAATTAAGTCTGGATCTGTAAGACAACTTGTTATTGAGTGCTGTTATGTATTAAATTAATATTAAGATAGTAGGTACCTTTTGTTTCTCGAGAAGCAAAATTAAATGTTATGTCAAAATTCAAGCCATTTCAGGATTCAAATAATAAACAAAAAATAAGCTAAGATTATAATATTCAGGTCTAGCTCTTGATTTATTAGATTGAAAAGTAATGCCTTAATATTTCCCTCTAATCCAATTCGTGAAGATGCGGGTGAATCGGAAAAAATATATTTTCCAAATTTCTCAATTCATTAATGCTGACATTGCTTCATCCCATTCTATGTCAGAATTATTTTGTAAGTTACTCCTTTTATATACTGAAGCTAATCTCATTTTGATATGTTAAAAATTTGTCTTTTTTCAGAAGAATTATTAGTTACAAATTCACCCAAACGTTTGAACTCGTTTTCTCTTTTTTAAAGACTTAACATTCCCAGACGATGAGATTACTTCAACACACACACACGCTTTATAATATAATTTATTTTTTTTAAATTGAAACTGAAGTATTTTCTTCACTAGATTTTATCCAATAGTTTTAGATTTTAGTCAAAAGCGAAAAACCAAAATTTATCAAATATAAAAGCCTTCCGGGTCCTCCCCCCCTTCATCTCAGCTCTCAGGGTCAGGTAGTGTTGGGTATGTTTACATCCCAAGGACCCCAAACCTACTGTTGAAGTCAAAAAGTCTTCCCCATTCGTGAACTCTATAATTAATTGTTAACTGGAGTATGTTTGTTATTTCTGATATGTTGGTATAAAATCCTTTGTGATTTAAATTACAGAATATATTATTATGCCTAAAATTATTGTTTTCTATCATATATGTATATTCTAGCTAAAAAATCGCAACCCATCAAGAAACAAGGATTACTGACACCATAAACAAATATACCTACAAAAAACTTCATACAAAGGTCCTAATACACAAAAAGGCCATTAGGATTTATTTGTGAAAAAAAAGAGATAAATATTTTGATTTATTGTGTGCATCCACCTGTGAAATTATTTTCTCATTTTATATTCTATTGATATGATTATTTAGTAGGAACCGATGTGCTTAGAATGACGTGTTTTTTTTAATATCATACAATATGTTGCCAATATTCTTTAAACGACACGAAAATTTTTAAAATCCGTATGAACTTATGATATCCTTGTACATAAATCAGAAAATATAAATAATAAAATGACAAGTCTAAAAAATGTATCTTATTAAAAAATAAAAATAACTCGTCTTTAATGTAGGTAATGTTTGTAATATTTTCATTTATCAATAGTGAAAATATTTATTTCACAATTTCATTCTTATAAAATTGTTGGGTAAAACTATTAAGTTTAACGTCAATTTAAAATGCAATCTTGGCACTGATTGGTTGGGAGTCTTGAACTAATCGAGTTTCTGCCCGATTGCTCGAGAAAACTATCAGACGGTTGGTGGATGACAGCTTCTATTAGCACAGACTTTCGCTGGATCTATTTCACAAGTCACAGCTCCATTATATTACTTTATTATAGTGCATACATCTAAACCTTTCTAATGGGGTACGCAGAAAGGATTTTCCATCACCCACCTTCATGTTTGCAAACACATTTTTGCTTTACATTCACACAACACTAATTTATTATTTATATCACAACAACCACTCACTGTACAACGTAGAAAAGAAAGTACCATTGAGCTGATTTCTTTGAAAAGTATTTATAATTTCAACTCGTTATAAAAATAAATCTTTTAAATTGAAATTAGATGGGTATTTGGCAAAGTGGTAGTATGACTATTAATCCAGTGGACTCCGGTTTGAATCTTACCTCGAACTTGCATTGTATAGCTCAAGCATTTGCTTACTTAAGAGAACGTTGCATGATGTATTCAAACTGTTTTTTTTTTACAATTTTCCCTACATATCAATCCACTGAATAATTATTGGTTAGTATATACAATTATCCCTAGATTTCATTCCACTGAATAATTGGTTGGGACATTTTAACAAAAAAATGTTTCACTTGATGTTTCTTAATCAATCGAGAAAAAAAAACTGATATATCTGACATACTTATAATGAAGAAAGCTATATAAATGAAACAAGCGGGTTGTTGCCAACACTATATATATTGCAAGGTATGGTGGTTTATTCTATTCTATATTGTTTTACGGCTATCCACTCGTCTACGAGTGATCCTAGCCATTATGCAAGTTGTAAAACATAATTAAGATTTAAAACGAGGTATCAAAAGATGTAGGTATTCTTATAAAAAGTCAAACTAAAATTTATTCTTTATGCGTTCAAATGGTGCAAGGGTAATATTTTATACATAATGTTATTATTGTTGTCGCTTCGAACAATACTGTAGGTCGCCGAAATGAATGTTTCAATGATAATAATAGGTACATACATATATAATAAGTAGCGTAAACAAGTTGGTATTATCACTGGTAAAACACGGGTGCTATAAAACTGTCGCTGCGATGCTCGACGAGCCGGTATATGTATTATACTCATTGAGTCGGTGTAAGTTAAAACTGCGAGGGGCAGCCAAAAAGTTTTTAGATGTTTTTATTATTTTTTTTAAGAAAGTTAGTTAGTATAAATATGATATTCGATTCTTCCAAAGATAGTAAATGTATGATATTCACTGGGAGTGTATCGCATTCTTCCACAATTGCTGTAAGAAATTCAGATCTCTGATATAATGGACATTCAAAGAAGACATGATCCAGAGTCTCAACCGATGTTCCACAGTCGCATGTGGGGGATGATAATACGCCAATCCTCGTCAAGTGAGGGGCAAGCAAGCAGTGGCCCATTTTCATTCTGGATATGAGCGAGATGTTGTGTTTAGAATGTCTTTCTTGTTCGTACCAGGGGCGTGGAGGAATAGATTTAACAATATTTTTATAATAGGAGCCTGTCGGAGAGTTTTGCCAGAATTCAGTCCATTCTCTTTGTATTTGACTTTTAATAATAGGAATGTAGTCACTAGTAATAGGTGCAAATGATTGAGGGTAAACCCCACAGTAACAAGCTTCCTTGGCCAGTTGATCGACTCGTTCATTACCGGATATTCCACTATGTGATGGAATCCAGCACAACGTTATGTCAATGCCTCTTTTCGATGCCATGAACAGAAGGTATCTCAGGTCATATATGAAATTGTCCGTTGTTTTTTTCGAGTTAGATTTCAACTTTTGTATAAGACTTAAAGAATCTGAAAAAATTACCGAATGTGGTATTTTTAAACCTATAATTTCGAAAAGAGCTTCCTTCATTGCAATACATTCGGCCGTGAAAATAGAAGTGACACTGGGTAATTGAAACGTTCGTTCAATGTGTAATGATGGAATAATAAATGCGGAGCCGCAAACTTCGGAGTACTTAGAGCCATCGGTAAAAACTGTCACGTGATTTGGCCACTTTTCTACTATGGTCGCTAAGAAAATTTGATTGTTTCTTTGACGGGTTAGTAGCCTAAATGATTTGTCTATTCCTATTGATCTTTCAGCGTGTATGGGCAGAATTAATGAGTCGAAAGGTACCGAGAACATAGGCAAATTATCTCTGGGATAGATGGTGAACTCTGACTGTATGTATTTGAAACATCCTACAAGCAATGGGGGAAGCTTATGACGACCATATGCACCATGTTGAAATACATTATTTAGAGAATCAAGGATAGTTATTAAAGGATGTTCCTCGAATTCAATTCTTTTTAAAATAAACTTAAGTGCGAGATATTTTCGACGAAGAAATAATGGCATTTCAGTCGTTTCCACCTGCAGTGAGACAACAGGAGAGGATCTCATAGCTCCCAATATCAGTCGGAGACATTGCGACTGAATCCGATTCAGTTTATCCGCCTGATACCTCGGTAAAGGATCCAAAAGGAAACTCCCGTAATCCAAATGGCTACGGATGGTGGCCGCGTATAACATTCTCATGGTAGATGGATGGGCCCCCCACCAAACGCGAGAGACAGCTCGCAGAATGTTCATATTTTTCTCACATTTTGCTACAACATAATCTATGTGACAATTCCAAGATAGTTTCCTATGCAAGACCATTCCCAAAAACTTGATCGAATCTTTAACCTGGATTTGGTTACCATCATATCCAACCACTAGTTCAGGCAGTTTATGTTTATTCGAAAAAACCACTACTTGACTCTTAGTTGGAGCCAGACTTAAACCGGTTTTAGAAAGCCACAAGCTTAATGAAGCCAATGACTCCTCCAATAGCTTCACTCCTTCTGTTACGTTTTTATGGTGCAGGTAGAGAACGAAGTCATCAGCAAATTGCAAAACCATGCACTGATCTGACAGAGAAGTGTGTATGTCTAATGTGTAAATGTTAAAAAGTATGGGACTCAGAACGGAGCCCTGCGGCAAACCCTTATATACTGTTCGATGTAATCGTCCATCAGGGGTCTCTATCTCTAACTCTCTTTCGACCAGTATATGAATGATCAATCGTGTTAGAACGTTTGGTATACCAATTCCGATTAGCTTTTGGCCCAAAATATTCAAAATTACGTTGTCGTATGCGCTGGAGATATCCGCAAAACAAGCAACGGTGCTCATTTGTCTGCTTCGGGCGAGATGTACGTCTGATACCAAGATACTAATGTTATCTAAACAGGACTTCGACCTTCTGAATCCAAACTGCTGAGAAGGGAATAAAGAGTTTCTCTCCATGTACCATTCTAGCCGAGCTTTAATCATGAGTTCGAGGATCTTTAACATGCAACATGACAAAGCTATTGGTCTGTAAGATGAACCCAAGGATGGGTCTTTTCCAGGTTTCTGGATTGGTATAACTAATTGGTGTTTCCAAATCTGGGGGACATCGGATGCAATTAAGATGGCATTATAGAGATCCAGAATCTGTAAAAGCAGAGGTTCGGGACAGTGTTTAATCATAGAATATGTAATTAAATCTACCCCAGGAGCAGAGTCAGTACAATTATCAATTGCTGAGAATAATTCATTCCTGGTAAATTTATCACCCATCCAATTTTTCGAACTGTCTACAAAATGAAATTTATTTTGTATTTCGTCCCGATAAGGTACATATGAAGGAGCCAAAACATTCACAAAACCCTCGATCCACTCCAAACTACGGGTTTCGCTACACGATTTGTTAAAAGAACCTCTAAAGCGACGTATTGTTTGCCAAATTACGGACGGGGAGGTCTCTGGTGAGAGAGTGGAACAGAAATTGCGCCACCCTTGTCTTTTTTTCCGCTGTAGGGTTCTCTTAGCCAGAGCTTGTGTTCGTTTGACTTCCAAGTAATTCGCCAGTGTTATATACCTCTTGTATCGGCGCATCGCTAACTTTCTGTCTTTGACAACATTACTACATTCGGAATCCCACCACGGGGGGGAAACTTTGTTTTTACTGGGTAGTCTCTTTTTTGGAATTGCTTTATCAGCTGCAGAAATAATACGGTCCTTTATATTTATAGCTAACGTGTCAATATCCAGATGACTCACACCATGACTATTGTATGCTGATTCAAGATCATCCTTGTATCTTGTCCAATCGGCCCTACTTACATTGTAACCTCTGGGACATTTGTCATTAGTAATACGTCCAACCTTCCGATTAACTGACAAAATTATCGGAAAATGATCGCTTGAATGAGGGTCGCTTAAAACGTGCCAGCTCGTTACCGCAGCCAGATCTGACGAACAGATTGAAAGGTCCACCGCATTTTGAGATTGAGTCGGACGGGCAATTCGAGTAGGAGAACCATCATTAATAATGCAGAGGTCAAAACTATCTACAAACTCAAGAATAGCCCTTCCGCAAGAGTCAATTGAGTTGCATCCCCATGAAACAGCGTGACCGTTAAAATCTCCTAGGATGAAGAACGATTTTGGTATTTTAGAGACAAGATTATTGAAGTATTGTTTGTCAAAAAGAGTTTTTGGAGAAAGATACACAGAAACAATACAGATTCCCGATATATTAGCTGCTACTAATTGAAAATCCATGTGTTGATGCAAAGGAATGCGCAAGAATGGGATATCATTTTTAATTATCAAGGCTGCTCCTCCTCTACCATCCCGACGGTCATCACGTACGATAACAAAGCCGGGGATGTTAAAGACAGAGTTTGGAGGAAGCCACGTTTCTGAGACAGCTGCGACATCTATATCATATTCATTCAGCAGAGAAATGATTTCTGTTTTGTTCGAAACAGCACTTCTGCTGTTCCACTGTAGAATATTTAGTGATTTTGAACTACGAGTCCTGTTTGGAACCATTGTTATAAATAAAGGAGTTGAGAATAGGAATAATAGAAGCAGCGATGGACGGTAAATTTGAGTTAGAATTTGAGAAAAGCTGTAATACAATTTGGACAATCGAATGGATCAAAGAGTTTACATTTGAGTCTGGTTGTGATTTGTGTGGTATGGAATTCTCCTGTGATGTGGTAGAATTTAATGCACATCCATCCATGGGCTGACAAGCCTGTCCATTTTTATACGACAAAAGAGATTCATGTTCTTTAACGTTATTTAACATTTCAAAATGTTGTCTTGGGGGGTTCCTAGCAGGTCGCGACACTTTTATCTTATAGGACGAAGTTTTCTCGGCGAAACTGGGTCCCGCATATGGGTGCATGTTTGAGGCTTCTTTGTATGATACATTTTCTGAGGCCATAGTATGCTTTATGTTTTTTTGACGCGTCAATTCTGGACATACCAGGCTTGACGCACAATGGTCTCCTTTACAATTAACGCATTTAGTATTTGTCGAAGGACACTCCTCCCCCAGATGTTCATCACCACACTTAAAACACCTAGGTTTCGAGCGACATTGGGTTTTGGAGTGACCATACCGGCAGCATGCAAAACAGAGCATAGTTGGAAAAACGTATTGTTCGGTTCGCAGGGCGTTGTGATATAAATATACATGTGGTGGCAGTTGTTGGCCTTCAAACGTTAAAACCACTGTCTGAGAAGGACGCCACACGATGCTGTCAGATGCTTTATCTTTATAATTTAAGCGTCTCGCTTTAATTATCTTACCGAAGCCGTACGGGACCTCAGCATCCTCTATGATATCTTCTATAGAAATATCTGTAGAGATGCCTCTTACTAATGCTAGTTTAGTAACTTTAAATGTCGGGATGTAAGCCTTAAGTCCGTTTTGCGAGACGAATTCAGAAGAAATGAATTTGTTTGCTGCCGAGGCAGTCTTAAATGAGAGTGCAATCTTGAATTTTGACTCTACTTTAACCCCTCCTACTGAGATGTCCGAAATACGATGGGATTGCAACAATTTACCAAATGCCATTGGGTGAATAATCTTTGATGTTTCCTGATATTGCACGAATACTAAAAAGGGCTCCGGTGAACCCTCTTTGTACGTGTATGAGGGATTTTTAAATTCTTCTGACATGTTAGGCATTTTATTGGGATGCTCGCGTAAAGAGTCTGATGGAGCTCTTGGTCTTTTTCTAGGGTCAGGAGGCTCCAATGGAGCCTCCATGTTAGAAAAGGACGTTGTTCTTATGGGGAAAAGTAGTTACAGATCTTAAAATATATATATAAATAATAAGAAAATTAAAAATAATAGAAAAAATAAATCGAAAAACTTATCGAGTGCTCCTCTTGAGTATATACACTGAATTTAAAATAAACACAAAATAGTATTTTTGAACAATTTGCCAATATAACAAAAAACACGACCGTGCACAGATAGCGACTACGGGCGAATTCCGTATGGTGGTTTATGAGAAAAGAAAAAGAGAAGCTAAAATTACACTCACCATAAAACCTTACCACCAGCAGTCAGCGATATTGCAATGAGACTCATTTAAAATAATGCAAACATCTCAGTATCTCAGGGCGTGTTGTTTATTGATTAAGACAAAAAAAAAAAAGAATATATTTAAGTATCAAATAAGAATTTTCTGTTCAATGAAACAGTAATTAAGACATGAAAAGCTGAGTCAGATGTGATTGTAGGGAAGACCAAGTGATGAAAGAAACGCACAAATACAAAAGAAATTACAATTTATTCATATCATGGTTGGCAAGGAGTGTTAAATATGATACAGTTATCTACGTTACCTGAACTAAGCTAAATATTTGACATTTTAATAAAATAATTTAATTCTTAAATCACAATTTACAAGTTTTTAAATGTTTTTCTAGACCATGTGGTGTATAATAAAAAGAAATATCAGACATGACATAATTAAACAGATTCAACTAAATTTTCAAATGATATCAGTATTTCATATGTTTTTTTTTTTATAATAACCAAGAAATGAAACAGTTTTATGAATTTCCATCTTCTTGAAGATGATCAGCCGGTACAATTTTTGTGATGAGAACTACCATCGTAGTATTTACGTCGATTCGAAGTGCAATTTACAGGTGTTTTAGTCATTATCAAGTCATGATGTGCAAATATGAGCATGCACCAACCATGATATTTAAAATTATTCATTTTCAGTCATCCATGGTGTACATAGTAAAGTACACCAATGTTGAAGAATGATGAAAAGACAGCATGAACAAACAAGATAAAGAAAGTAAAGAAGAAAGCAAAGAAGCAAGGAAGCAAGGAACAAAGGACAAAGGACAAAGGAGGCGGTTATATTTCCCAGCCTCCTTTGAACTTAAATTTCCAGTCTTTGCCGGGTAATTTTGCGTAGGCCATAGTTGAACGATGACACCTCGTGTCGGCTGTCAGCGTTGAAAAAGAAAGGCATAGATATTTCGACCCGCCTAGCTAATCCGTTCACGGCTGTGTTCGCCTTACAACTTTTTTAGAAATATTGCCAATATTGCGAAGTGCGTTCGTTTAAGACATTTTTATAAACATTAAATTAAAATTATTAAATAGTGACGTGTAAATACAAAATAACGTCACATACCTCCTCTGTTAACAAAAAAAAAAGAAAAAAAGTGTTTTGATAGTAAATTTGAAAAACAGAAATTAGTAAATATAACTGGCATAAGTCCCATGTTCTCCAACTCAACCGAATCCCGCGAGGAAAAACACCTACAATTTAAGGATAAGGAAAATGTTAGAGTTCAAATGACATAAGTCTATGTCGCTGATAACGACATATCCTTGTCATTTAAACAACTGGTGGCAGATCTGGAACAGTTACATAATAAAAATAACAAAAATTATCCACCATAAAAATATATAAAATTCTTAAACTAGCTGAAACAGAAAATTTTCATATTAAATAAAAATTCCAAATTTTGACATACTTGCTGTCAAGATTACTATTCATTTAAATGAAACCCCTCTGTTCATAAAACAGACGTAATAACAATTATAATACAGTATTTACAGATCTAGTGGTGAACGTTTTCAGTCCACTCACGTTTGATTATTTAACCCCTTCAATGACACTCCCGAGAAGCGTTCATTATTTTTTTTTTATCGATGGAAAACTAAGGAAACCCCATCTTAGCTTTTCATCTTGTCTCCATATTGTGAGCTTGGATTAGCTATCATTTGTGCTAATTCTCATTGTGAGCTAGAATCTGCGGAAGAGGCTCTCATGTTGAAACAGCATCACTCAGATACCATGTATCTTCAAGCGTGATACAGTTATCGTGAGTCCATCCTATAAACACCTTAACTCACGATAAAAAAATTTCATCATAGGGAAAATTTAAAGTTCAGAATATTTTCCCAGTTAAAACAGCATCATAGTCATCATATCAAATTGTGAGCTTAGCTCAGTATCATACATGCAAGTCTTAATTGTAAGCCAAGAAATGTGAAAGCTAACATGTAAATTTGTCTATGAAAGATTTATGTGTCAGACATAGCAAATGTAAAATATCATTATTTTAATAATCATTATCAATAACTATAAACATCAGTTATCATGAGTACCTCCTATAAACACCTTACCCATGATAAGAAAATTCATCGGGAAGATAAATGCATAAAATTTATCCACTTTGATCCCAGATGAAAAACATTTTTATATTAAACAAAAGAAATTTCATACCAGCATCTTATTTCTCCATAACAAATAATAATATAATGCAATTTTAAAATTAATATTTCAAGAATGTGATATAAGTCCAATATTGAATTTGCATTACACTATTTTGATCATAACAGAATTCAATCTTAACTAAAATGTTGTTATATATCATGGTATTAGAGATCAGGTTTGGTAATAGATTACCCAATATGTCATACATAAAAGCATCAGCTAGACAGAACATCAGAAATGTAATATCTAATGACTAAATTTAATAAAAATTTATAACGTCTAATAAATTGTAACTCTTTCTATTGCACAGCAAGTGTGTCTCCTCATGTATGTCATGTAACAGTGTCTCTTCGTCATGATTAAGGACACTATTACATACAAAATTATATAAAAAATAATCTACAAAATGACAAGAATTGAGAAAATTTGTAACATTCAATAATTTGTAATATCTTCTATCGCACACCAAGTGTGTCACCTCATGTATCTCATGTGACAGTGTCTCCTTGTTATGATTAAGGACACTAGTCCATGCAAGGTTATAAAAAAATAGTTTACAGAACGATAAGATTTGAGAAAATTTATAACGTTCAACAATTTGTAATTTCTTCTATCGCACACCAAGTGTGTCATCTCATGTATGTCATGTGACAGTGTCTCTTTGTTATGATTAAGGACACTAGTCCATGCAAGGTTATAAAAAATAGTTTACAGAATGATAAGATTTGAGAAAATTTATAACGTTCAACAATTTGTAATTTCTTCTATCGCACACCCAGTGTGTCACCTCATGTATCTCATGTGACAGACAATGATCAGTGTCTCTTCGTTTTGATTACATCAGACATCTAGTTGACCAAACTAAATCTCCAGATGCAGTCTACGATAACTGAGTTGGTCGACACAGTTATCTGGAAGAAGACCATGGCATTCCATGCACGTGATACCATAGATATAACTCTTATATGGTAGAAAAATGAGTGAATTATCAAATAAATTTCCTAATATTGTAATAAAAAAAACAGAATATAGTGGCATTTCAGTATTTTAAGTTATACCATGACATATAACAATCAATTTCATATTACAATATGAAATTGGTATTCATAAACAAGAACATTACATATTATACAGTAACCTACATGAAACAAAAAGGAGCTCTCCATACAAGCTTTTATCAAATTGATATACTTAGGTTTTCATTCAGGATCATATTTACCATCAACACAATCTGTATGACATATACTAGACAATTTTCCTTGGAAAATATCAGTTTTATAGTCCAACATCTAAACAATATAGGATAACATTTTAATATAAAAAAGCAAGTACAATGTAGCTCTACAAATTTTGACATAAAAATAGAACTAACTCATCTGAATGAAAACAAAAGTATACGACATCTCAATATTGTGAAGAAATACTCCATCACAGCATTCCTCACAATATAATTACATTTAAATTTGTCGAGGAACCTATCATATCAAACATATGCCATCAGAGTACCAATATGTTCCTCGAGAAATTTCATATTATAAAAAAAAACAGTATATTTACAGTGTAAACATTTATCAATGTTTGATTAATTTGGTCATCTGACATATTATAATCCTGAGAATGATAATAGCATTAAGCAGATATGGATGTCATGTATTGGCAATGAAAACATACAAATTATATGATACAGTTGTATCATACTGATGATACAGACATCAAAAAAATTTAATATTAATCTGGTTTTAAGAGATCCTTAATGTGAAAGTTCCCTACAGACTTATTTTGTTCATTCGCTAATGTATAAACTACAGGTGATATTTTTGCTATAATTTTGTTTCTAACAAAGCGTGGAGCTAATTTTGATGAAAAGAATTCAGCACCTTTGGAGTTTATAAAATTTCTCCGGTAGACAAAGTCACCTACATTATAAGAGCGTTCGACCCTATTTTTGTTATACAAAGTGGCATTGCGTTTAAAAGCTGACATAAGATTCTTCTGAACTTCAAAAAAAACAATTCTTAATTCATCTAGCATTTCAGCATAATCATGGGGCTTTTCTATTTGCATATCATCTACTGAGATGGGTCCAGGTTGATACCTTTGATGCATCTCACCTGACAAAATTTGTTCACGACCATGAAAAAGAAAATAAGGTGTATATCCCGTTGAGATATTTACAGTACCATTCATATAACGCAACAGCATACTTTGATGAAATCATCAATTTATAATTTTCATAAAGCTATAAATTCAAAACTAAGTAACTACTTCAAAACTTAAGCAAAGTATTAATCAATTAAAAATTATATTCCCAAGAAAGTTGATTTCAAAATCAAATTAATCAAATTTAAAAGAATAATGTTGGATTTGTTCGCCATTTGTTCAAATACAAAAATAGAAATCATCACAGTGCGCCCAATGCCAAACAGTTGAACACCCAAGGCTGAACAAGATTATTAAACAGAAATCTGTCCATCCAAAGCCTATCCAAAAATCCGACACCGCACTACACCGCAATATAATTTCATCCTTGTAATTGATTCGTCATCTATACGTTCCATTTTTAAAGAAATTTTATATTGTGGAAATGTCAAAAGAAAGTACAGAAACGTACGAATGATTTTATAACATCAGCTTATTACTCATAATATAGGATGATTTGATACAACATGATTAATTATTCGTACCGAAAACAATAATCTCTGTAATGTGTATGACAATTACAAAAAAAGAAGAGTTTCTTTATAAAATTAACATATCAGCATACGCCGTGCATTATTCCCATTAATATACAATCATATCTAACAATTACAAATATTTCATAACTCAGAACCAACTATTTAGTTGCAGCACGAGTAGTCATGCAACTACATAAGTTTTCCTCCCGCCGTATAGATGGCGTTAATTACACTTTTGACAAAAGAATATAATTAATTTTCATTTATTTTAACTTTACAGCAGTATTATTTCCTCAACATTAATTTTAATGATTGTTAATCATTTCTAAAATAAACTACAATGATTATAGTCAGTAAAATGTCAAATAGATTATACACAAAGTGTATTGTTATACATAAAAGATTCTATCATTTGAACGATGAGTTCCATAACATTTCAGAATTATTGACATTACTTTCTATTGAATAACCAGCGTAACATGTTGTTGTAGGTCGATACTGTGTACCACACATTAGACAACATAAATATAATATGAAACATTAAACAATTTATTCATAATAGAAACAAGACTCATTTCCATATAAAAATGAAGTTATTATCATCAAGAAGTAACATTACATTTGGTAAATTCAAACTAAATCAATCTCAGAGATGACAATATTACATCATAAGTTTATGTCAGACCAAATAAATAAACATGGAATACCTTAAATAAGAAATAGACCAAAATCCATATAGAAATATCATCTCTCCGAGCCTTGATTTTTTGTGATTATACAGCAGATTCAAATTCAGCATTCCCAAAAAATATTTCATAGAATTCACCAACACTTTCCATCTGTAAAAGTGAAAATATTTAATTGCATATTCATTACAATCATAAACAAAACTCCCTATAGCACACATTGATTTGAGATTTCTAATTTAAAAGAACATTTTCAGTTATTATTTTATACAACAAAGCTGAACTTTTAACATCAAAATTGAGAAAAAAACACATGTCCCCAACAGAGAATAAAAAACTCAAATTGTTTTAAAACACCATTTCCTTTTAATTATATCGATTTAACATGAATTAAGAGAACTTTTTATTATTAACGAAGAGTATTATATCAATAATATCATTATTTAAAAAGACATTGTTTATTTTCACTTGTTACAAGAAAAAATATTAAGTGCCATGCAACAATGTTGATTCTATGCAGGTATCAGACAGACTTTTTTTGGTAATTACCACAACAATCTCCTAATTAATTTCTACCTAACATATGATTTTTATAATTATTTTTTACAAGTTCAAATTTTATGACCGACCCAAGAAAAATGTATACTATGTTGTATATTAGCAAAAAGGAAATTACAACGCTTATAAAGATTCATATTTTTTTATCTATAACATAGGTATTCAACATTAAAAATGCAAACCAAACATGAAATAACATTTAGCACAGTCCAACGACAAATTTAAAATTATACAACCTGATGTTTTTTGAAGACAGTTTCAATTATAAAAATTTGATACTCTCATTATGTATGTTCAGTTAAAATGTGACATTTTAATTATGAAATCAGAAAAATAATA
The DNA here is from genome assembly GCA_963576475.1 of Molanna angustata. NCBI lineage: Eukaryota > Metazoa > Arthropoda > Insecta > Trichoptera > Molannidae > Molanna > Molanna angustata. The sequence goes on along the minus strand of OY754967.1, from coordinate 34,605,514 downwards.
CTAATCAATTTATAGATTTACAAAAAATAGACATTAATAATAATTGATGACAACTCAAGTTTTGTACTGAAAAGAATGTGAATTTTATGTTATAGTCCTCACGACATTTAATTATTTATTAGTTTACAATACAACCTGATTGAGTAGATTTCTTGAATGGTATTTCTCGAATAAGACTGATCATAATGGGCTCTTCCATACTTTTTAGAATAGTTTGGTTGACTTCTGGTCATCTCCTGAATATAATCTCACAGCTCGGCTTTCATGACGATGGATTCTGCGCAGTCCTCCGATTAAGGATGGGTTTAAGGAAGGAAAGGAATCGCTACCACAAAGTACCTGAACTAATTATCAATTTTACGTTCTCTACAAACACTAATCTGTCCCACACAAACATCTGACTTTAAAAAGAGTTATAGAATGGGCGCCAGTCTTACAATCAATAAAAATAAAAAATACAAATGGAATTTAAATCCTAATAGTCCGCGCTCTTCAATTTTTTTAAAAAATCCTGCCCCACTTTGGGCCGACAATTGCAAAGGTATGGTGTTTTAAGAGAAAAGAAAAAGAGAAGCTAAAATTACACTCACCATAAAACCTTACCACCAGCAGTCAGCGATATTGCAATGAGACTCATTTAAAATAATGCAAACATCTCAGTATCTCAGGGCGTGTTGTTTATTGATTAAGACAAAAAAAAAGAATATATTTAAGTATCAAATAAGAATTTTCTGTTCAATGAAACAGTAATTAAGACATGAAAAGCTAAGTCAGATGTGATTGTAGGGAAGACCAAGTGATGAAAGAAACGCACAAATACAAAAGAAATTACAATTTATTCATATCATGGTTGGCAAGGAGTGTTAAATATGATACAGTTATCTACGTTACCTGAACTAAGCTAAATATTTGACATTTTAATAAAATAATTTAATTCTTAAATCACAATTTACAAGTTTTTAAATGTTTTTCTAGACCATGTGGTGTATAATAAAAAGAAATATCAGACATGACATAATTAAACAGATTCAACTAAATTTTCAAATGATATCAGTATTTCATATGTTTTTTTTTTATAATAACCAAGAAATGAAACAGTTTTATGAATTTCCATCTTCTTGAAGATGATCAGCCGGTACAATTTTTGTGATGAGAACTACCATCGTAGTATTTACGTCGATTCGAAGTGCAATTTACAGGTGTTTTAGTCATTATCAAGTCATGATGTGCAAATATGAGCATGCACCAACCATGATATTTAAAATTATTCATTTTCAGTCATCCATGGTGTACATAGTAAAGTACACCAATGTTGAAGAATGATGAAAAGACAGCATGAACAAACAAGATAAAGAAAGTAAAGAAGAAAGCAAAGAAGCAAGGAAGCAAGGAACAAAGGACAAAGGACAAAGGAGGCGGTTATATTTCCCAGCCTCCTTTGAACTTAAATTTCCAGTCTTTGCCGGGTAATTTTGCGTAGGCCATAGTTGAACGATGACACCTCGTGTCGGCTGTCAGCGTTGAAAAAGAAAGGCATAGATATTTCGACCCGCCTAGCTAATCCGTTCACGGCTGTGTTCGCCTTACAACTTTTTTAAAAATATTGCCAATATTGCGAAGTGCGTTCGTTTAAGACATTTTTATAAACATTAAATTAAAATTAATTAATAGTGACGTGTAAATACAAAATAACGTCACAATATACTAACTAAATGTTTTAAGTTTTTTTTTTGAAATTTCCGTATTTTCATGAATTTGTTTAAGAATTTTTGATTTAATTATTTTATAATAGAATGTTGATAATTCTTCAACGCCATTTTATGTGCCGTTTTACAATATTTAAAAAATTGAGAAGGACTAATCAGATATCTTTCAAAATCTAAAGGCGTCCAAGCGAGTATAAGATATACAAATTTGCAAATTTCGTAACGAATCGAATAAGTACTTTAGTCTTTAATCGATAAAGGCGCCGTACATAGCACAAAGTACATGGTACACAGCAAATAAACAAAGCTACATTGTGATGAATCTTTCAGGATACAATCTCAGCGTGATACTAGTTGATAATCTGCAATAAAAAAATAACCTTAAATTACGTATCAATTCCTCTCTCAAATTTTAAAAAAAAGGTCAAGATGTTTGTGTTGTCTGAGGATGGCAAAAGTATTGTTTCATCGTTAACCTTCCGAAGTTGAAATATGTGTTTTTTTTCTTTTTTAATTTTTATTTGCAAAACTCATGGTCACCCTTCATATTATATTTTTGTTATTGTATTATTTATCACTTATATTCTTTAAAAAATATTGTTATAAGTATTTTATAGGTACCAAACTGGCGACATTAGAGACAAGTATTTTATAGGTACCAAACTGGCGACGTTAGAGACAAGTATTTTATAGGTACCAAACTGGCGACATTAGAGACAAGTATTTTATAGGTACCAAACTGGCGACATTAGAGACAAGTATTTTATAGGTACCAAACTGGCGACATTAGAGACAAGTATTTTATAGGTACCAAACTGGCGACATTAGAGACAAGTATTTTATAGGTACCAAACTGGCGACATTAGAGACAAGTATTTTATAGGTACCAAACTGGCGAGATTAGAGACATCATGTTGTTTTGTATAATATTATTTTTGTGTCATTTATGTCTGTCAAAAATGTGAATTTATTTAACCTCGATACAGGTTTATCCTAGTGAGGTTGAATACATTATTTGTATTTTTTAACAGATTTTTAATTATCTCAATAGAGACGAAGTTGGAATAATTACTGTAGGAGAACCGGAAAATCAAGGCACCTACAGGGCTTACAACCTGTCATCGGCTGGTTTACGTGATCACTTTATGCGCTTAAAGTGATCACGTAAACCAGCCGATGATAGGTCGTAAGCCCTGTAGGTGCCTTGATTTCCCGGTTCTCCTACAGTAAATATTCCAACTTCGTCAATATTGAGATAATTAAAAATCATTTAAAAAATATCTTTGACTCCCGACAGGGAAAAAATCCAATGTTTGCGCATATACAATAATAAAAAAAATATTCGATTACATTATTTGTACCTACTCAATAACTTGTAAGATTTTTATAAACAAATAAATAAATAACTCCCCACTTTGGGGTAGTGAGGACTTAAAACAGAATTGTGTGTGTAATTTATAATTTATTTTGAAAATGAATTTCCATAAAGTAAAAGCCTACGCATATGATTATTTAATAAAAATAATTTCAATTGTAATATGATTTGTTGTACATTGTTTGATTAACTTCAATTATTGATTACAACATTGATTATTTAGTAAATAAAATAAATACATTTACTCGTTTTTCAACACTGGATAAAAACGTTTGTTTATATTATTTTTGAATTAATTATTAAAATAAACACAAGTTTGTTGTATTCTTGTTTATTTTTTTTTTCAATACCCAAACATAAACAAATATGAAATAAGAAAATCCATCAAAATGTTATTCTTTTATCACTTTATACGATACATTATACAATACTTTTTGTTGTTTATTTCATATTATTATTATAAGCCTACGTTTCCCAAATAGAAATGGTATTCCCTTGGGAACTGTAAAAAATATTTTCTGGCAAGGCATACCAACGTAATAAATTGACATTATATTTCACTGTTGCCTCATTTATTTAGATCTTCTTTTTGCGATTAAGCATAACAAAATAAAAACGATATTTCCCGTACAACAACAATAAATTCATAATAAGTATTTTTATTTATTTATTTTACTCAATAAAAATAATTAACATGCATTAAAAATAATAAAATAATAACATTTTATAGCAAACATTATTAAATTATGGTAATATAGAGATATAAAACAAATACCCGTCAAAACTGCCCAAAACCTATGTAATTATTATAGTCATAAAAAAACAATAGACTATCCAACACAAACACACGAACACGAGAACACGAGACTTACTCTTCAATAGAGAAATACGTTAAGTATATAATATATGATTGTTAATTTTAAGATATATTGTATATTGATTTAGATTTTGTTACAAAAATATAGAAATAAAAAAATAGAGATATATTCATCCCTTATTTGAGATCGGATCTCGTGTTCGGAGGAGGAGCATAGTCATTATCTTCATTCTTTTCTGGGTGAAGTCGAAGTAAACAGGCGTCAGATTTTGCAACAGAAAGCCAACGTTCATCAGTGAATACAGTTTTTAATTGTGTTTTCAGTCTGGATCTGTGAGTCTTCAGAATGTGGCAACTTGTTATTGGGTGCGTGTTAAATAATTATTTGACATAGCACGCGTTAGTTGCGCGAAAAGCTATTTAAAATTAAAATAAAATGAAATAAAATACTTCAATAACCCATATCCGCAATATCGCAGGAGTATATCGTCAATGACGCAGCGATACGAGGCACAGAATACTTAACTCCTTTATCCCTCTCCACTTCCACAATTCCTACATATCCCATTATCATTTGTATGTTTTTAATTTTGAATTACTTATCTTGCATGTTCTTCGTTGTTTTATGTATTTTATATTTTATTTCAATTTCTTGTATGTTAATTTCAAACTATTTACATGTGTTTTAGTAATTTAATTCTTATATTATGCATAATTTAACATATGATGATGAAGGAAATATTTTGGCAAATATTTAACATTGATCGTTGTCTTTTGTAATTTACAAATGAATGATGTAGGTAAAAATAAATAAATACATCTATTTTATTGTAGGTACATCAAATGAAGAAAAAAAAAATAAACCATCACCATATATACGAAAAAATCTGTTGTATACCTTAATTTTATGAATCAACCTACCTTAATTTTATGAATCATTGTCTAAAACGAAAAATCCACAGTGCAGAAATAAAAACATAGGCACGAGGGTAAAAAAAAACTTTGCGGTAAAAATATGCACAAACAATAATATTAAATTTTGAGTCAAATCCTCAGAATTTGTATATGTTTTGCCGTAAACACAATCTCGACAAAAATATGATATTATGTCGGATAATCCAGTAACGTAAGAAAAACAAATAAATTCGTTTGCATGATATCAAAATTTAATTCGGGGCTAAATGAAAATCTGGGGTTTTACTAAGAAAATTTTGTAATTTAAAACGCAAAAGTCAGCGTGGATGTACTTAAATAAGGTAGAAAAGGTTATTATAAATCAACATGAGGAACAATTCAATGTGAATAATTTCAGAAACTAAGCATAAAATCTAGAAACAACATTATTTTACTATTTCAAATAATATGGCCGACTCATTGTCCGTATCCCATATCCACCCATCACCTTAATTAAGGAGTTCAAAAGGTGAATTCAAAACAGCAATTATGATTGAAGAAACAAGTCACCGTATTTTAGTGAAACGATGTTTGACAAACATACGACCAGTGTACTGTATCGAATGCGCCTCGGGCATTGTTCTACTGGTGAGCATGTGAGCATTTGGCAAGGATTGGAGCTATTGAGTCGAGTTTGTGTGAGTGCTGAACGAACGAGGAAACGTTAGACAATATATTTATTGAATGTCCATTAAGAAACGCTTACCCAAATTTTTATACGGATTCGAGTAAAAACGTCAAAGCAGGTGGACGTGAGGTCGCTAATGGCTTTCAATTCCAAGAATGTAAAAAATAAAGATTTGAATTAAATAGATTTCAAAATCTACACACATAAAACATTTCATTAAATAGATATGTGGTGACACACATTATAACTTATATCGCTTCATCACATCTTTCGCCGACACCAAATATTTCCACTGGAATGGTAGTAACAAGCCCGACAAACTCACATTATGAAACCTTCAACCAATCAGAAGAAAGATGTCATCAGTTCCAGCAGTCCCAAGTACATTAATTACTTTACGTATGGCAAGGAACCCAACATTCCTGTCCGACCTTTAGACACAGACGCACCTCTATCGCATCTCATCATAATTCTGCCGATTTGCAAACTAACTGCCATACGTTACGCCTCATATATCCATAGATTACACTTATTTTTGGCAAATAACACCCCCTCGAGGTGAAAAGCCTTAGAACAAAATGAGTCGCCGTATTCATTGACAAAATAGTAAACGCGTACTCTTGAAAAACCTAATTCAAACGATATTTTTTTCTAATTTCTATTAAAATTGGTCAAAGATGGTTTGTCATTTTGTTTGTTTGATAAGACTGGAACGTATCGAAAAGGTCGGCAAAGAAAAAGTTGGCAAGATTACGTAAATGTGACCTCAAAGGATGGAAATAATGAAGGAAGTGAATGAAGCAAGATAATTAGGTATATCTAATGTTTGGCTCTCTCTGCCTACTCCGAAAATGTTTGTGGCGTTATGGTTTGGTATAATCGTAATTCATTGACACCATATTATTAAGAAGCTATAGGATAAGATGACAATAATAATTAAAACGCGTCACAAACACAATAATGCTTTAAAATCTGTAAATTATCATACAATAAGAACGTGATTTGAAGTTCTGAACATAGAATCTGTTATAAACAAAATATTCATTTCAAACACACTACAGTGCTCATTTGAAAACCTTTTTTTTTTGTTATTCGTAAAAGTTTCAGCAAAAAAAAAAATTGTTCATAAAAAAGTATAAACACGTTTTGAATTGAAACAAACTTATGTACGTTTGTAATAATAAGTGGAAACATTTGCAAAAAGTATTTTGGCAAAATGTCATGGAAACACGCAATTTAGTATAAACTTTACCAAAAATCTGACATAATTTTCCTAACAGGACGTAAACTGAATCAACCGTAATAATACTAAAAATATAGTTGATAACTTCGTTATTATATACGTCAAAGTAATGTTCAAACTGAGTACCTACTTTAATAATAAAAACATGATGCAATACACGTAGCTAAAAGTCATCTCGTTTGAAAATTTCCATAAAGCTCTAATAAATACCATCAAAGTTAAACGATCAAAAAACACATTTTCAATACTCGTTATAGAGAGAAACGTAAAGAGCTTAAATAGTGATGCGATATTTGCTGGTTGGCTCGTTAAACGCCAGGGAATTTTTTACTTATTTTTATTCATTTGATGTACAATCATACGAACGATGGTTTATAGCCACAAGTTAATTCTTCCAACCAACTCCTACAATGCTTCAAGATTTCTATAAATATATTTTTTATTATTTAATTTGGGAATACTTATATTATAAAAAAAGAAACAATAAAATATAAGACAAAAAATGAACACTTTTTTAAAAATGACTAATATCATAAAAATAGGTACAAATTTTCTTTGAATTTTTTTTCATTAAATTTTGTAACATGTGCAAAATTAAATTAAATAAATATAAAATAAGACTGTATTTATAAACTTAAGCCAGATTTACATATTTCACTGATTTAGTTATTTTAAATAATATTATTGTTTTTTTAAATAATTTAAATTGATCGACCATAATTCATTAAATTTTTAAGTTTGAAAAGTTATTGGAAAAAACACATGTAACTAACTATTCATCAACGAGTACAAAGTTATCTTTTTACAGATTTCAAAGTGTAATTGTTTCACAGTAGATTATATATGTTTCTTTACCATGTTCTGTATTTCAATTAATTTTTATTTGTTATTTAAAACAACTGCGTTTGGCATTTCTAAATAAAACAAATCTTATGTGACATTGGTACTATGAAAGTTATTGGTAGGTACTATGGCATTTTATATAATTTAATGTAACTGTAAAACTTATTATTTAAGCTTCCTGCACTCCTGCATATATCTTAATTCCAATTTTTTCTCCTTGTCCTTTCCCAACCCCTTTTTTTGCGTTAGTGTACTTTTTGTTATTTTTATCTTTATCTTAGTGCTGTGTATATTTTCTTTGTTTTTTCACTATCATTCATTTGTTGATGTACATATATAATTTTGCTTTTAATTATACTTTGTGTAAACTGATTGTTTGGAAGAAATTGCTTACGGCAATAAGCCCGCCACTTTGCATTATTAAAAGATAAACAATTACATTAAAAAATAAACTTCAAGTATGCCAAATCTAAAACAAGTGCGCGCAATTTGTTCAAAGGGGTCCGAAGTTTTCGCTTCAGGTATTAATATATACATTTAATTTGATTTAATAATGAAAGGGAAATATTATTTTTTATTAAAAAATGTATTTAAATTTTTTATAGAATTTTCAAACAATTTATCGAATGAACGAACGAACATACGTCCTCCCAAGCATTCCAAGAGGCAAACTGATTCAGGTCTTTAACAGACCTATAAAGAAATAAGAAGGATATTTTTCACATTGAATGTGACTTTTAAAACCTACCTATATTGCAATGCCGCATCAAAACATGCTGACTACCATGAAAATGGGAATGATTCCCTGTTGATAAAGCCAAAGGGATATTAGTGTTGGTCGAGCACATCTCTAAATTGACGATAGTATTAGTGTCAGGCCATCAGTAAGCCTGCAAACATTTAGCCTAGCCAAACGACCGTAACGGTTAACGCGGCTGCAGAACCAAGTATACAGTCCTATACACAGTGGTGTAACTGGCCACCTAACAAACAACACTGGCCCCACCTAGACAGGAAGCCCGAATTCCAAAAAAAATCACATTTGTGTTAAGACTATTTTATGTCGATATTAACTGCTCAGTTGGTTAGATATCAAACTGCTGGGCCAAAAGTCCTGGGTTTGATGCCCAGTAGAGACACATTTTTGATGTTTTCAGTCTGGATTATGTGAGAACTTGTAATTGTGTGCGTGTTAAATAAATAGTACCTACTTACATGTAGTTGACCGAAATAAGATATGATAAAATAAATCACTTGCATGAAATGTGAAATCAATGTCAATCCAAGAGTATATATTCTATTCACATTCTTCGATTATTCCTATTGCATTTTGATGACGAGATTGTTAATCAAGAGAGCTTCATGGACTACTCTTCGTTATATGCGTTGTTTAGTTGCTCACTGCTCAGTGGGAGGTGGTGGAAGAAACATATATGTACAAATAACGAGATTGATAACATAATGTGTTTACGAAAAACGTTTAAATAGTGCATTGATATTTTCATTAAAATCCCTCACTGGAAATATGTTCTTTTATCGTTTTTATTGCAAATAATATGTACTGTGTGATATATTATTTTAACACACACCCAAATTAATGATTTTAATCATTTTATTTAACTATTTATTCATTAAACTTCATGTACAATACTGTGTACAATGGCGGGTTTATTGCAACAAGGCAATTTCTTACAACCAACCAAAACAACGTGTGGTTATAGATAGTATAGTGGCATGTACATTAAATTTAAAATAAACGGAAAGAAATACGTCACATTATTAAGAGTTAATTCTCTGCAACAAAGGAAGGAAGGAAATGGAGGTTGAGAAAGAGGAGGGAAGATAGATATGGGTAAAACAGCTTTAGTTTCTTTTTAAAAATTTTAATCGATTGAGATGTCGTAGTATCATTACTTAAGGTGTTCCATAGTCTGACAGATACAAACATAAAATATAGTTAAAAACTGTGACCACCACCAGGAATCGAAACCAGAACATTTGACTCAGGAGTCAGATATCTAACCACAAAAAAAGAAGGCGGAATGTTTATACCTATACCATTTTATGTAAATATGCATTAAAAAAAAACAAGTTAATGGAGGGCTCTCGCGATTTTTTTTCACAAGGGCCCAAATTAACTAGTTACGCCACTGCCTATACCTAGTGTGGCGCGAGAGAAATTCGCATTTAAATGGTGGATGTTAATTCGTTCTGGCGCTCCACCGTGCGTGAGAAATGACCCGGCGCGGCACGGGATGCTCACTGCTCAGTGAGACATGCAAAAGACCGTCCATCGTCGGGCGTGGAGCGCGGGGCCCCCCGTTTAAAAAGACACTTTTCTAACAACTTTTTCAACTAGTGGGGCGGACGCTTTAAATACGACAAAACTTTGCCAACGAAAAAAGTACGAGATGAAAAATAAAGGGGGCATTTTAATACGGATAGTAAATTTGCGCAGCTAGAATAAAAGAGGGAAAAAATATTTTGGCAAAATTGTTTTTTACGCGAAAGTATTCTTCTTCTTCTTTACGTGCTGTCTCATCTGCGGAGGTTGACGACCACCAGACCTATAACCGACTTGCTCACGGCGTCCGAAACAGTGATAATAATATATACCATCACGCCATGTAGGCAGAGAGAACCGAATGCCACATTTTGACGCAGTGCTTTATCTAAACAACTGTATGCGTGTAAACTCAATGTCCATTATGTTAGTCCTATATTCATCAGTAGTTATATCGAGTATGTATCTATGTATTAAATATTTGCGCCCTTTTTATTTATTTTATATAGGTATTTCAACAAACATACAGTTATGAAAAACAATATTCTAATACCATAGAATAATAATAAAACTATAGAATACTTATTCCCATACAATACCTCGCTGAAAAAGTGAAGCCGTTTTATTGCCGGCTCGTGTCAATATATGTATGACTCTGCTATAATTTAGCAAGTAATTTTGCTATTTTGCTAACTATTCCGTAAATAATTTTGCCAGCAGTTATAAATACCGTGTTTGGGGAACGTATCAAGCAGACGGCCAAATGATTACTGAATGCTCGTAGCAAAATGTTGACCAAATTAGTCAACATAAAGCAGTCTCATTTACTGCAGGCTAAAGTGTATTCTATACTATTATAATTCTATACTATTATAACTTTCACAGTGACGATGGGAGCCTCAAAAAGCGGCGTCAAAAAGCTGAACAATGGACTTCCACAGGGCTCTGTCTTGGCTCCACTCCTTTTCAGTCTTTATATTGCAGATCTGCCGGAAACAAAATCACGTAAATTCGGATACGCCGATGACTGGACCCTGGCAATTCAACACCGCAACTTCGAAAAGGTTGAATCCGATCTTGCATCAGACCTAGAAGCAATGAGTAAATACCTAAGAGACTGGAGGCTTATACCTAATGCTTCCAAGACAGAAGTTACCTGCTTCCACCTGAATAACAGGGAGGCCAAGAGGGAGCTCAACGTGGTCTTCGAGGGAAAAACACTAACTCATAGCAGTTTCCCAAAATATCTGGGAGTCACCCTCGACAGAACACTCTCTTTCAAAGAACACCTCAGTAAACTAGCATCAAAAATAAAAACAAGGAACAATATCATACAGAAACTCTGCGGCACCACATGGGGATCCACGGCGGAAACATTACGCATATCGGCATTGAGCCTTGTTTATTCGGCAGCTGAATATGCATCTTCCGTATGGTTAAACAGCGCCCACACTAGACAGGTAGATACTCAACTAAACTACACAATGCGAATAATTACGGGAACCATAAGATCTACGCCTACGCATTGGCTGCCTATCTTAAGCCACATTCCACCACCTGATCTCCGAAGATTGAACGCACTAATCAGAGAATATACCAAATTTGTCCAAAATCCCACAATGCCAGCCAACACAGACCTTAACCACCTCCTGCAGAGTAACAGGCTCAAATCTCGAAATCCTCCACTTCGAACAGCTTCCAACCTTTCCGTGCATAATATTAAATATAACATCTTGGAGGCATGGATCACTGAGAGGCAAAGTAACACTGGTGACCCATCTTTGATCCCCCTGCCCTGCATCACGGAGACGCCGCCCGGCTTCGATCAACCAAGAAGGGTCTGGTCGGCTCTAAACAGAATCCGAACTGGTCACGGCAGATGCGCTGATTTTGCCTACAAATGTGGATGGCAAGAGTCCCCTGGATGCGACTGTGGAGCTGACAGGCAGACAATTGAACACATAGTCAATGAATGTGCTCTCAGATCATACTGTGGTAACGCATCGGACTTCTTCACCCTTAGCGACGGAGCGATCGAATACGTCAGGAACCTGGACTTAAACATCTGACAAGCAGGAATCTTGACCCTGCGCTCAACTTTAACATAATAATATCTATATATATATATATTACTATAATCATAATATTCTAATTTGTGATGTACTGTGCTGCCATACGATAAATAAATAAATTATAATTCTATGTCTAATACACACGTAACCAAAAAATTAACCAATAAAGTTTACATACATAGTATTTACTTAGCTCATGTCCATTAAAATAAAAGAAAAAACTGAATAAGTTAAAGAAAATGGAGACAATAAGGGGCGGAGTATTATAATCACCCTCGAAGTAAATAGTCTGTAATTGATGTCTTTAATTTTAGAAAGGTGTTATCAATCAAATCAATGTCATAGAACCGGTTAAATAATATATATTACATGCTCAAATCAATGTCATAGAACCGGTTAACTAATATACCTATATTACATGCTCAATAAACAAAGGAACTTTGGACAAAATTTAAATCGCAAAATTTTATCTTTGTATGACATTATTTATTGAGTAGGTACTAAAACTTCGATAAAACAACATGATATATTTATTTGATCTCTATAACTATATTTTTGTATATTTATAAACAAAACATTCAAAAAAAACGATTACGTTCTAATTTATTTATCTCTCACAAAAATAAACATATTTATTACCTACCGACAAAAATGTTAAACGAACATGTCTATTTATTATACATTTTTAATATGTGCATATCCGTTTTAAGGTAATTTAGTCCGTTTATTGAAACAAAATCGTTTTTCCTTTGATATACCAAAATATTCCATTTATTTGAATACGCATTGATGTTGTTGGTAATAAAATGGTTCAAATATTACCCAAACAAATAAAAATATACACAGGTTTCATTTAACGTGCAACACTGATCACTTGTATCCATTTTTAACATATACCTACTATTATATTTTCAAAATAATGAATTCTAGTATATTTAAAATTTTGATTTTAAGAGGAAAATGAAATTAAAATACTTGATCTTTGATACATATAAGTTATTATTCAAAGATTCTTTGTAATATTTATTTATTTTAAAAAAATACAGAATAGTTGGCATCTCACTAAACTAAAGGCTATCATTGAGTCTTCCATACAAATAAATCACGTACAAGTGTGTTCCTAAAGTTAAATGCATATTTAAATACGTATGAAATGAATATATATTAAAATACGACGGATGACTGTGAATATATATGGGCACTTAGTAAATAAATGTTTTAATTAGAGTTCTAGAGAGTTAAACCACAAAACTTTTATACATAGAAATAAGAATAGCAGTATTAATAATCACAAAACTATAAATAGTAATTTTGAGCTGTAAATTCCATTAGTTTTTGGCAATTACCTACCATTTGGCGTAATAAAGTGTTTTCATTGCCATGCAACTAGAACGAAATAATAACGCTTTCTAATTTTTCAGCAAGTATCAAAAATCGCGCACCCGCTCATCTTGCTTGCGGCACTATTTGAAAGAAATTGCCTAATGGCAATAAGCCCGCCAGTATACAATATTTTTATTTATATTATTTACAGAAAGATGAATAAATAAATAAATAGTAGGTATTTATCATAATATCCTAATGAATTATTATAATCGTTTTACATTGGACATCAAATCATTGCACTTGTTTATTATTTCTTGTGATCTTTTGTTAAACTATAACTAGAGACCAGGGGGCAAATCTGGTCCAACTGGCGAAATCAAAACCCTTATTATGGATATAATTATCATATGGAGTTCTATGACATCTAAAGATATTATAGAACTCCATATGATAATTATATCCATAATATGGGTAATCGTGAGGATCTTGATTTCGCCGGTTTGACCAGACTTGCCCTTCTGAGTTGTTCGCGTTTGCGATAAACATGATTTTATTCGCGAATTTTGCACTGTTTTCGCGAACAAATATAACACCGATTGACACATCTGAAAAATAACACCGATTTGTGGCACTTTTTTACATTTTCGTATGAATTACACAACAATTATCCACATAAAAGGCAGAATAAAAAAATATTTTTGTATTAAAATTAAAAATTTCTGCCAGTTACATCTACATGACTATTGCATTAAATATACCTGACTGCTGCCAACGTACCTAATTTTTCTATCTGAATTTGCATTATTACTACCAAATGAATCGTTTTGAAAAAAATAACCTAGTTAGTTTGGATATTAATAAAGAAAAATATATCTTAACATTTTAATTATGTTCTGTATATATTCTTGTAGGAAAATAATAAGCATACCCCGATTTTTGACATTTATCTTAAATTTCTTAAAAACTATAAGGTACAGAGTATTATATTTTTTTAAAAATTAAAGAAGTTCAAAATATCTGGAAAAATACGATGTAACGTTGCATTAATGCATCAGGTTAAGTTAATTAACCAAAATAACTTTTATTTCGCAATGGCGCTGAATGGAAAATAAATGTTTTTTAGGTTTTTTTACTAAACCTGAAGCATTAATGCAACGTCACATCACATTTTTCTAGATATTTTTGTCTTCTTTAATTTAAAAAAAATCTGTTGAACTACGCCTTATATTTTATTAAAAATATAAGATAAAGGTTAAAAATCGGGGTACGCCATTATTTTTCTACAAGAATTTATACAAAATATTAACAAAAAGTAAAGATATATTTTTATTTATTGATACTCAAACTATCTAAATTATTTTTTTCAAAACGATTTGATAAGAAATAATGATGGTATATCAAATTGAAAAATAGGTACGTTGGCAGCAGTCCCCCCCTTAATTTGAAATAAGACAACGTGACTTTGAGAATTAGTTGTCCAAATAAATACCTATGTATAGCTATATCATATGGATACGCTAATGTCGATTCGTATAATTTATAGGCTCTCTCCTCAAAGAACTTGTAAACCTTAATCGTACTACAACGGTTAAATAGTTAACAAATCCTACTGTCGATTCGTTCAAGAGACTTCATACATGTAGTGGACTTTTTGCATGCCAAAAACACCAACTTAGAGGCTTCGTAGCATATATGTTCTATGCATGGATGAATTCAGAATTTGAAGTAGAACATTTTTTGTGTGTCTGTGTGTTTACGTATGTACGTGCGTGTTGTTATAAGTTGACATTAACAAAACTGAATGATTACTTATTTCCATAATCGGTCACAACATTAATCGCGTAAATACATTCCAACATAATATAAATTATTCGAAGCAATGAAAACTGTCTGTAATTATTTCTCTTAACGGATACGTAATGGTTGTATTTTAGGAAGAAGGTAGGCAGTTTAGTATTAGGTAATATACCTTAAGTTTATGTTTAATTGATGTAGGTTCGTTCTTACTCTTCCCCCTTTTAGTCTGAATCTCTCTTCCTTTATATTTCTTCTCCCCCTTTTTCGTACCACATCGCAATCAAGATCGACCGAAATTGGTTTTAGTTAGGATGACATGATAGGTACTATCCACCTTTGAAATAAAATAATAGCCTTTATATATAAACAGATACATATATTTATCGGTCGATTTTGTAGAATCTTTCTCTAAAGCCTGGTTAACACGAGTTTAGTTATTTGTCATGTGTTATGTGGCAGATAGGTAGCAAGTGGACAGTGACCCTTTACACTAAAAGTACAACAAATAAAAGTACTTTACAAGTGAAAAGCGATGATTCGCCGCGCCGCTCGCGCTATCGTGTACTTTTACAACTTGTATGTATGTACAGATGCCGACAAAATTAATACTTTTGCGTGATAAATTTCTTGTTTATGTTAAACAATGTATGATACATGCATGTGTGCATGAGACTATAGGTATTTATGTTCGTAGATATACATACATACCTACTTATATGTATAAAAATACTTTAAAGATATTTTAGCGTTTGAATAACTTGTCTGATCCCAAACATATCAAAGGAAGCCTAAATTGCCGTACATAATGCAATTGTAGTGCCTACTTTGACGTAATGTTACGTAATATTTGTAAAGAGGAAAATATTGCATGACAAACTTTACGTTGAGATTGAATTTGGATCCTACTGTTCAAAAGTGACAACATTTCTAGTAGTTGGTCTAACAATCTCGACGTGAAATAGTTTTTTTTACTGGCAATACCGCCTGATCACGTGACCTCTCCCCGTTCCGGTCGAATCATTTTTGACGCAACAACATGGTCTTAAACCACAAGGCTGAAATGCCTAAATATTTCTTGAATAACAGAAAGAAAAAGGTGCATCATGCACCACTAACGAGTACTGGATTCGGATAGAAAGGGTGAGTGACCAAAATAAGTCATTTACGTTACTTAAGAGCATTGCCAAGCATCGCATAACCAATCGATCTATTTTTTTACAGAGTTGATTCCATTAACTCCTTTCTTTCCCATAAATATTTTATTATTATGAATTGACCCAGCTTTCATCAAGGAAATGAAAAGATATAATTATTTCTCAGTTTACCCTAAATTGTTCACCGATGATATTCATGTCACTCTAAATTAATGTGATTAATTAAATTAACATGACACTAGAATTTTAATGGAAAATGGCGTATTCTGTTTCACAACCATTCTGCTACATTTATCAAGATATACTTCATATAGCTTTGGGTAATTATTTACAAGAGCTGTCCCTCGCCGATCGTAATAATTTTTATATCAATAGATAGATAAACGCGTATATATTACGGGAAAAATAATAACTTTTGGCGGTGAGGCTTTAAAATATTTAAATAAAATAAAATAAAATTGCGAAAAATCTATGAAAAAAAATCAGAATTAATTATAAAAATGGTTGGTTTCCTGACTCTACTCAAGTTTTCGAAACTCACCGCTAGAGTTGAAGAAGCAATAATTAAAAAAAAATACGATTATAACATATTTTATTAACACTCACATTTTCATTTCGTGAAAAATTTTTGATGCCATTTTGAATAAGGATTCCAATGAAATATATTTACACAAAAAAACATCTTACATTTTTCGCATGGTGTTGAATCTTTTAAAACACCATGCTCAATTTAAAAATCGAGGACTTGGTCGTGTCCATTCTGATGGCGTCGCGATAACTAATGTTACAAACTTCACACGGCATTATTTTTAACTGTAAATAATATTTAAATCACAATTTCCACACAATCACACGCGTAAAAACGATACCGAAAACACACAAAATTAACATAAAATAAGTAATTACAATTATTCCGATTGAACGACAAAAATGGACGGCTTTCTGAAAATCTAGATATTTCCCTCCAATGAAAAGCTAAGAAATGTTCGTATTTTTCATTTAAAATGTTGCCATAATCGGAATTCTAAATTCATCAATAGAACGAGTAGGTACATATATTCACAATATAGAATATGTTATTTAAAAACATGATAATAAACCAACTTAACAGTAGCGAATTTACTGTAGAATCTATAAACCGGGTATTTCTATCAGAAACACCGAATACTTGGATACAGTTTTGAAAAAATATTGTTAAAATAAACGCATTCATAGAATAAAAAAATATTGTTACTATAGGTACGTTACAAACCTAATTAACCTTTTTTAACCTACTTTAATTTTGATTAAAATAGGTTGGTTAGGTTAGTATGTAGACAATATTGCGACTCGCGTGAGCGAGTTGCATTATATACTGTATTATAAAATCAATAAAAATAATAATATAACGTGTGAACATCATTTCAAGGTTTTTCAATTAGGTTAAATTTAATGATAGTGGTATTTCACTACAACATTTATTGACTCAATCAGTAATGCAACTCGCTCACGCGAGTCGCAAAGTTGTCTACATACTAACCTAACCAACCTATTTTAACCAAACTTTTGGTTCAAATAGGTTGGTTAGGTTAGTATGTAGACAATATTGCGACTCGCGTGAGCGAGTTGCATTATATACTGTATTATAAAATCAATAAAAATAATAATATAACGTGTGAACGTCATTTCAACGTTTTTCAATTAGGGTAAATTTAATGATAGTGCTATTTCTCTACAACATTTATTGACTCAATCAGTAAAGCAACTCGCTCGCGCGAGTCGCTATATTGTCTACATACTAACCTAACCAACCTATTTTAACCAAACTATTGGTTAAAATAGGTTGGTTAGGTTAGTATGTAGACAATATTGCGACTCGCGTGAGCGAGTTGCATTATATACTGTATTATAAAATCAATAAAAATAATAATATAACGTGTGAACGTAATTTCAACGTTTTTCAAATAGGGTAAATTGAATGATAGTGGTATTTCTCTACAACATTTATTGACTCAATCAGTAATGCAACTCGCTCACGCGAGTCGCAAAGTTGTCTACATACTAACCTAACCAACCTATTTTAACCAAACTTTAGGTTCAAATAGGTTGGTTAGGTTAGTATGTAGACAATATTGCGACTCGCGTGAGCGAGTTGCATTATATACTGTATTATGAAATCAATAAAAATAATAATATAACGTGTGAACGTCATTTCAACGTTTTTCAATTAGGGTAAATTTAATGATAGTGCTATTTCTCTACAACATTTATTGACTCAATCAGTAAAGCAACTCGCTCGCCCGAGTCGCTATATTGTCTACATACTAACCTAACCAACCTATTTTAACCAAACAATTGATTACAATAGGTTGGTTTGGTTAGTATGTAGACAATATAGCGACTCGCGTGAGCGAGTTGCATTATATACTGTATTATAAAATCAATAAAAATAATAATATAACGCGTGAACGTCATTTCAACGTTTTTCAATTAGGGTAAATTTAATGATAGTGGTATTTCTCTACAACATTTATTGACTCAATCAGTAATGCAACTCGCTCACGCGAGTCGCTATATTGTCTACATACTAACCTAACCAACCTATTTTAACCAAACATTTGATTAAAATAGGTTGGTTAGGTTAGTATGTAGACAATATAGCGACTCGCGTGAGCGAGTTGCATTATATACTGTATTACAAAATCATTAAAAATAATAATATAACGTGTGAACATCATTTCAACGTTTTTCAATTAGGATAAATTTAATGATAGTGGTATTTCTCTACAACATTTATTGATTCAATCAGTAATGCAACTCGCTCACGCGAGTCGCAGAGTTGTCTACATACTAACCTAACCAACCTATTTTAACCAAACTTTTGTTTCAAATAGGTTGGTTAGGTTAGTATGTAGACAATATTGCGACTCACGTGAGCGAACTTGTTGCATTTTAACACGGTTTACAGGTGCGCAGATCGCCAATTTGTGTTTATTTGCGTCTTTGGTATACGTGCAAATAGCCTCCTTCTCAGCGAAACGGCTCAAGATATTTTGTAGGTATCTACCTACTCATTTTCAAACTTGTTATTTTTTGTGTTGGCAATAATCACGAAAATATATCTTTGGAAAAATAAAATAGAATGACGTATGGTATCTATGCTTTTTTATATTTCCTGGTGTTGTTCAGTTAGATAATGCGTGTTTTTTTTTTTATATTGGTGCTTAATTTTTTCTTAAAAATCATGTTTTGAATATAAGAATATCGTTATATTAATATGTGATTACAATAATTTTAATGGAATATAATATATTCCACGGGTGTGAATGTGAAAATTGCAATTTTATCATTGTTCGTAATTTGTTTTCAAAGTGCTAGAGGTTTGGAGGCAGAATTGCCGCCTATCGGTGACTTTCGAAAGTTCAAATTGTGTTAGAAAACTAACAAATCGTCATAGAAGTTCCATATATTTTTCGTAAGTTTATTTTATTTTTTTAATTTTTTTAAAACTTCACCGCCAAAAGTTATTATTTTTCCCGTAATATATACGCGTTTATCTATCTATTGATATAAAAATTATTACGATCGGCGAGGGACAGCTCTTGTAAATAATTACCGAATCCCTAATACAATAAAATAAAAATATGTTGAGCCCTTTGGTCGTGGAATATACCAACCAAGGAAAAAACACTAATTTGCGCTCAGCTCAGCACTGCGCAAGTTAAAGACTCAATGATAATTTTGCCGCTACCTATATTCTGTACTAAATTGACTGTTTACACACACAAAGAACCGAGTCAAATAGTGCCGCAAGCAAGATGAGCGGGTGCGTGATTTGTGATACTTGCTGAAAAATAAGAAAGCGATATTAATTCGTTCTAGTTGCATAGCAACTTGCAAGCAAACTTCACTCGTTACTGTCCGAGCTGATTACAATACTGTACTTACCAACTTGACTCAACACTATCCCAATGTAAACGAGGCATGAGAGACTTACCATTGTATTAACAATTAATTGGATTGATTATCATATTTTATTCAGACTAAACTTCTTTGTTTAGCACCACTAATGATAAGCTAAGCTTTTTACGACGAATGTATGAGAGACTTGTCTTTCCATGAACTTATTTATCTCTGAACAACTTGATTGATTTTAGACTACAAAAGAATTAACCAATAGTCTAGTTTCGAAAATACACCTTACAAGTACAGACTTGTGTGCTCACTTAGTTAAACAATACCTTATCCAAAACGACTAATTTAAAATATACCTTTATATCTATAATGTAGACGATGTTCCCTTGAGGAAAGAAATATCGTTCCCGTAATATGTAGAGATATATTTTAAGTAAGCGATGTATTTTCATTTCGTACCCGTAATATTTTTTTTATTTATTATTTAAAATAATACGTAGATTATGTAAATTTTAAACAAGTGGTGTTAAATGAGCCATTCACTCCTCACTGCTCCATATAGTGAAGAGTTTTGAAATCGCAATTTTCAAGGTTATTTTTATTCAGATTATCAACTAGTACTATGCTGAGATTTTATCTTGAAAGATTGCATCACAATGCTGCTTTGTGCTGTGTACTATGTATTTGTAGTATGTACGGCGTGTTTTCTTTATTCAAATTGCTAAAAAATCACATCATTTTCATATAATAGCATCGAATAATGAATAACTTTTCATAATAAAATATTTAAATCAAAAACAATTTAACAAACCCATATCATGAAAATGCTGAAAATTTTCCATACAAAATTTAAATACTTGTGGAGTGACTAGTGAGGAGTATAGCGTTGGCAACAACACACTCGTTTATATTAAATAGGTACATAAAAAAGTAGAAGTTAAGTCGTCGTACAGTATAAAGTTGGTTTTTGAAGATATGATTTTTAGGCTTTTAAAAATTATTTATTAATGTACATATTTTAAAGCTATTTCTTTAATAAATAAATTTTTCACATAACATTGTAACAAGTACTTAAACATCCTCATACATTCCCTGAATCAAGCATAAATGCGCTATAGGTGAACGAAATCGGTCGTGGCAGGATTCGAAATCGCGACCACTGTGTTACAAATCCAGCGCTCTAACCGCTCTGCCACCACCCATCTAATATTGATCTATATACGATAAAAACCCTATAAGTAAATTTGCTTTAATAAATTGAAAAATATTATGTTAATTAAGAAAACTCATAACGAGCTATATTTTTTCTCACATATTTTATTGAGAATATTATCGGATAAGTATTTTCTTCTAAACACTCATGTTAAGCACGCAATGAAACAAATATATAAAGCACGTTATACACTATTAAAGTACTAAAACATAATATTAGTAAGTACCTACCTAAGTTTATTAATAAACCTATTACTGTACAAAACCTGCATTTTTTCCGTTTGCTGAAATTAAGTCAAAATTATTTCAACGTAAAGTAAATTTTAATTTATATTTTTTTGAAGTCTTTCAAGATTCTTATCTCAACAGATTGTGTTTTACTATTTAATACAAGTGCTCATATAAAAAGAAATTGTGGTGTAATTAATTTAAGATGTAATAGCAGTTTCATTAAGTCTTGATTCAACCCACCCATATATAATTCGTACTTCAGAACCATTTTCAAGCTCATAATAATTATGGAAAAAAAAGAAATTTGCAACTCGTTTAAATTTTAATAGTCAAATAAGAATGTAACAGACCGTTGTTGCTTTTTAGATGCAGTAATATGCGATTTGATTTTATTTTATTTACGGATATTTTTACTGTTTTCTTAGAATGTTTATAAATTTAAACAAAATGTCGTGGCAATAGGACAAAATCAAATCTATGTTTGACATTTTATTTACAAAAATATTGAAATTTTGACATATATTTTCTTAATAACAAAGCAGTATACGTCGCTGCATAGATAAGTAAGTAATAGTATTTACAAAAAAAATAATTCAAAACACATCATTAAATATTTTTTAAATTTTCAATTATTATATTTGTTCGGCGAAAAATCTTTACTATCAAATAAATAACACATCAATGACATTCTTTCAAAAGTTTTTACATATCCAAAAGTGCTGTCCATCCATCAAAAAGAATCTTAAAAAAACGTACACGAGCATATTACATTTAAGTAATATATAAGTGAAAAGTTTAGTTTCTTGCAACTATTTGATCTGTATGTACCAACCTCTTTTTAGAATAAGAAAAATGCTTTGAAAGTTGGAAAAAACCATTTTCTTTTCCAATGGGATTTGAGCCTTTCTAGTTTTCTATTTTTGTAAGCACTTCGTAGGGTATATTCTTTGTTTCTTAGTGAGAGTTTTTCTTTTCCACTAGAAGTTATATGTTATGTTAAAGATTCATCAATCATTTACACTTTTCAAACCCTCGATGATAAATAAACATCTGTTCTTTCACCAGCACGCCCTTTCTAATTATGGGGACTAATAACAGTCCTTTCCAAAACTCTGAAATAACACATAGATAACATAAGGGTCCAGAGAAATCTAAAAACTTGCAAACACTACACTTATAGGGTCAGAGAGAGTGATCATTATAAATAAACAGCTGGCTCATCGTAAACTGAAAGTGAAGATATGAGTGAATCGTAATTTTGACAAATAATCTTTAAAGCTCAAAAGTGTGGCAACAAGATCCGCATGTCCAATGGGTCCAAAGAAATTCGCTCAGATATAGTTTTAGAGTTCTCGTCGGAATGTTCATAAGTATCTTCAACACGTTGTTAATATGCGAAAATGATGACGTATTTTATACCACAGCTACCTCTCTATACACAGTACACACGTCACAAAAAAATTTGAATTTTCAGTTTATTAAATGGTACCTATGTATCGTCAGAGAGTTAAATATAATAAATAATTATATAGCCATCTTACGAAGACCTCAACCTCACGTATCTTTCTTATTCTGGTATTCATCACGCGATCTTAGTTTTGCCACTCTCTGAGATGAAGACTAAATTAATATTATTAGTATTTTTTTACCAAATTTACTGTACCAAACTAACTTTAGAAACTTCACGTTGCAAAGGTTCATTGGAATAAATTGCCTCGTGGCAATTAAACAGCCTTTTGTGCACATGCTGTACATGTAGATTAAATAGATAAAAAATACAATTTTTGTACAAATGGATTAGTATTTTTGTAAACTCGTTTGCAATTAATCGTCGCCGTAATGGTACACTGAGTCCAGCCACAAGTGAAAGAAATCCTGATTTTGACAATATATTGATTCATTAATTATATATTATGTATTGTTAATTTAAGAATCAATTAAGATTTACACATATCATAATTTTCAGAACACTTGTGTATCAGCGTTAAATTAAGGTAGTTTATAACAAAATAGCTCTAATATATGTCATTATCTCAAAACCTAGGTTATCTGGCATGACTCAGATCACCACTACGACCACGAAATGTTGAAAAAATCCATCAATTATGAAACGAGTGGATTGTAGCCAACACCAAACTCTCCACACCATAGTAAGCATTCATTTTTTCTTCTTGAAAGGTTGACTAATGCATTTCTATTAAATTCATAAACCAACATAAGATTCCCTCAGGACAAAAGTTTTCACAATATACCATACACACAAAAGTATTGTCACGAAACTCATAGTATGCATTTTCTACATGATACCTTTTGAGAAATTTTAAGTAAAATTGTATTACTAGCAAGATGAGCATGTATGAGACAGTATATCAATGTTGATGAGGCGATGTATGTGTCAAGATAGAAGAATGCGGTGTTCGGTTCTCACTGCCTTCCCCTTGAGGAAGATATAAATGGAGAGTTAAAAATACACAAGAAGTTGATCACTCAATTTTCCCTTACAGAAGCTATTTTACTTCTGTTATGTACATTTTTCATACAAATATGAAATTTATTTCACATTGATATGGCACCACATAGATTTTTTTTCTTTAAATTTTGACAATCCTTGAATACATTTTTGATGAGTATATTTTAGACTGTGATCATTTTTGATGTCACCCCTGAACTGCGGCAGAAATATTGTTTCATTTTTGACATGCTTACCAAAACAAGGTAAACAAGCCATCGTTTATGTTTCTTTTTTATAGAAAGCAACGTAAGAAAATTCGGCATAGAAATAAAATGGAAACATCTTAATAAACAATAAATTATTTTCTCCTGACAACTTGTGATGGTAGCACAGCAGCAGAGCTGCCGCCATGTCATCCTGTCACGTGAATGCTTGTCACTTCTTGAAGTTTGATTAAGTAAGTACACCTGGGCCGGCCCTGCCCTCTCCCGGCGGTGCTAGGGATGAGAGGAATGACAACAAGACGGTAGCTTGGAGATAGGTGTGTGGGAGGGGGTGGCAGTAGCTCGGCTGAAGGACGATATCCCAACCTATGGCAGAGAAACGGTTCATACGACATCGGCCGATTCTCAAAGAAACACGGAAGTATTTTCAACCTTTACAATATACATCGTCATTTATACATAATGTCACCTTTGTACTGTAAAACCGAAAACATTTTATCTGTCCGCAGAACGAATAACTTTCAAATTAATTTTCTTTTTTTTTTTTCGTGTCACGAAAATTTGATGTAAATCGAAAATTCAAGAAGGATAATAAAGTTTTTGTATCTAATAAGTGGAAATTATACATACATACAATCACGCCATGTCCCTCGTAGGGTAGGCAGAGAGAACCGAACGTGACTTATTTCTATCTTGACACATATTCATCGCCTCGTCGACATTCATACATCGTCTTATACATGTTCGTCTGTTATTCATGCTTCTGACATTTCCAAAAATAAAAATAAATAAATAATTAAATTTTAAATAATTTACTTTTAATTAAATCATAGTACGGTCATGAAAATCGAATTTATTTTAAAATACTTTATAAGTTCATTTTTATTCAAGGAATACGTCACAATTCTTTGTTTTTTTAAAAACATAATTTTCATAAATATAATGATTCATTTATGAGAAAGTACATTACCTTAAAAATACTTGATATTATTTTTTTGTTTAAGTAATAAAAGTTCAAAAACTTCTGTCTTGTAGAGGAAAATTGGAATATCTTTTCTCAGCATCGAGTGCAACGATGTGCATGAAATAGCCGACATAGCCAAGAGAAGGTTCAAGTGCAATGCAATCTGTAAACAATGATTTTTTTACAATTTTTTTTAACAAGTTAACTAGCAATTAAGAAACATGAAAATACAGAGGAAGTCAAAAACGAAGTTTATGAGAACGTGAAAAAAAACTTTAATAAGTTCAAAATGTATTTTTTAAAAACATTAAAAAAATTAAATATCATTAGCAAATTTTCAATTACAAATTATATTTTATATTTCATTTTGTTTCGGCGTTCTGGATTGCGATTCCAAGCTAAGTAAATTTTCAAAAAAATATTTCATGCTGTTCTCGCTTCTCTGGGCTTAAAAAAATAGGTCATAAATTCGCCATCAACACAGGATGCAAGATTTTTTTTTTTTTTTTTTATTTAAATATCTTAACAATATCGTAAAAAAATACTAAAGAACAACCTGATAAACAAAACACCAAAATACAAAAGTGAAAAACACCCTCCGCTGATGTAAATAGATTCTGAAAGAAATTTATTTTTGAAAGCCTCGAAAAAAGAAATGTTTAAAGACTTGTCATATATTTTATTAGAGTTACGTCAAAAGGTGGAAGATTAATGGATAGCTTACATCTTCCGCTATTGTTCCCTCTCATTTTGCAGAGTCGACATTTCCTGCAAATAGGTCTGGTCTGGGAAGGCATCCACAAATTCGTTATCCATCTTATCCTAAACAAACAAATCCTGTTCCACCAACACCGTCTAACATTCAATATTACCATCAGGTGTTTACATATCCCACACCACAACACAGTTCCTATCCCATACTGAAATAGGTACCTACATCTTCACTTCTACTAACACATCCCACACGATATACTCTCATTCTCTCTTGTATGGACTACGTTTCAATCACTTAAACGAAATTTTCAACTGATACACAAATATTGAAATAATAATAATCAGAATAGTCTCAAATAATATGTGCTTTGAAGCTTATTATAATACCTATTTTATTTTATATTTATATTATTTTTAGTTATGGTACACATTTTACTATGAAAAAAAACATTAACAACCAATAATGCAACCATGTCGACAAAGATACCACAAGGCTTAGTCTGTATGTGGTTTTACTTATAAAAATATATTTTATTATGTCAACAAAATTAGTAGGTACAGATAAAAAAAATAAAAAAAACAGTTAAACAAAATGCTCAAAAGAATCAACAAAAGAAAATTAAACAACATTAATAAAAACAAATAATGGCATACTAACAACAGGCCCCATCAAATATATTTTAAATGATTATTTGATTTTAAACACATCCAATAATAATAGTAATAATAACTCAAAAACATAATTTAAATATTATGTTTTGTGTTGTCCTTAGGCTTTGCTGAAAACCAGCAGCACTCCAGGGATACTTGGTAGTGCGCAGCTGAGCAATAGCCTTTTTGTTGTCAATTGTAGTTCAAAATTGTATATATTTATTTATTTATTTATTTATTTAATATATCTTTACACTTTTATGACATAATGTTATATAATAATCAACCTCACTAGGACTAGCCTGTATCGAGGTCGAAAATTTTACAAAATCAAATGGTAAAGACAATAATATAAAATGATATAAAAATAGTATGCAATACAAAAAAAACATGAAAGTATAACAAAAAAAAAAAAATTTAAAACTATAAGAAAAGATACATAAAATAACAGAATACAAATAAACACAAAAATGAACCCAGAGCTATAAAATATACCATGTTGCAGCTAAATACAGTTGGGTACCTGCGTCCATAACTGCAACAATAATTACATACATCACAGCTCTGGACTCACTATATACCTACATACATACTAATAAAATTCTACACAAAAACTAGTGTGACCACACGTTTGGAATAAAATATAAATTAACTGACAATATGAATATAAATTATAAGAATAAAAATTATATGACAATGTGAACACTGTTGAATATATTTAGCATATTTATACAATTTGAAATAACATAGGATTTTACCAGTTTTTTGAAAATTACAATTGTTTTTGCTGATTTAATTAAAGTTGGAAGATCGTTAAATATAATAGGTGCTACATAAAAGTAGTTTCTCTGACCAAATAAAGTATTCATTCTATCTGGCCGGAAATTGAGAGAGACACTGCCTCTAGTCAATCTATTTTGTTGTGATCTAGTAGCTGTATCCAAATTAAAAAAAAACTTGCACAACGCTTGTATGATAAATAATTGTCTAGGGCTAAGTACACCTGTCTCTTCATAAAGTTTGTCAGTGGGATAGCGAAAATCTTTTTTATAAATAATTTTCAAAAAAGTTTTTTGCACTATGCAAAGCGGAGCAAGAGCAGTTTTAGAACACGCTCCCCAACAGCATATGTTATAAGAAATTATTGACTGAATTAATGCATAATACACAGATTGAAGTTCATTAATACCAATTACATTTCTTAATTCTCTGAAAATATATGTTAGTTTCCGTAACTTTTTTGATAAATTATTGATATGTACATCCCACCTTAGAAATCTATCTAACGTAACACCCAAATAACGTATAGAATCCACATTTTCAATTTTCAATTATTTTCAATTATATATATATATATTCTTTTTTTTTTTGTTTGATGTAACATTAATGGCAACAAATAAATGGTTTATTTATTTATTTATAAAAACACAGCAGATGAAATCAGAAAAAAGTAAATAATAAAAATAAATAATAGGTAGAGTTAATAAAAATTTTGGATCTTGTTTGAAATAACTTGTATAGGACACTATAAAATGAAAAGGAATGTACAAATCAGATATCTGTTTTATTTTTGCCTCCTTTGATCAAACCAACCAAGCTAAATACCCAAATTTGTCTTTTGCGCATCCACTAAATTTTGCAAACCTACCTGTTATAACCGTTTTGGCATGTGAACTTTGCCCTAAACCACTATATTTTGAGTCACTATGCGACATGTTTCGGCAGTGCTGTCCTGCCATCGACATCAACACTCAGTCTCAACTAGCCGGTCGATGGCAGGACAGCACTGCCGAAACATGTCGCATAGTGACTCAAAATATATTGGTTTAGGGCAAAGTTCACATGCCAAAACGGTTAATATGAACAACCACAAAATATCCGCCGAGTATTTAAACTATACTACCTGTTATATTTCATTTTTTTTTGCAAATTCAAGATTTCTAAATCTAATTGTTTAATTTCAATGGAGGTATCGACTATATATGTCTTTCTAACATAACAATTATTTTACGCGTATTGTTACGAATCTACCGAATATGCCGACCGCCTTGGCACAATTGGTAAACAGTTTGGCTTACGTGCGGGCGTCCTGGGTTCAATCCCCAGCAGAGGAAAAAAATTATATTCAAAATAACCTAATGTTACCTTAATTTATTTATAGGAAAAAAATATTTAAATTCATTTCTCACGCAAATATTGCCGTTCTGGGCTGGAAACGCAGGTTAATTTAAAGAAATTGTCATATGGCAATAAACTCGCAGCTTGCGCAGGGTGCAAGGAAGTGTTTATTATTTTTTTATAATTTGTCAGAAATTATTGGCCAGGGAGTCCAGGGAATGCTCAGGGCATTATATTCAGTATACAATGAGGTGATATGACATGATGCTCGATGATGAAGGAAATCATATTCATACACGACACAATCTGATGTGATACTGGAATTTAGATATTACGAGTGAAGGCACGAGTCCCAAAGGTTAAAATATCATTCCTTGAGACTTATATATTTCCACCTGAATTTACCAGTATTACATTCAAAGCTACTTAGATTTGATACAGACATATGTTGTGTCTAGAAACACACACATGTGTCCGCTCATCATGAATAGTTTATTAAAATTATTCACTGTGATAGATAAATTGATATCTAAGCATAGCCAATACAAGACCAATATGTAGAGTAAATTTGATTCGAATGTAATTATAACCAAAAACAAAACCTTTTAAGATGAATTTTATTATTTTTTGTGCGAAGATATTATTCTAATATGTAATTTTGTTTTTGGTTCATATAAGTATGTATTTATTTGGCTGTGACATATGGACCATCAGCCAACGCGAAACGGGACGTCTGTCTGCGTTTGAGATGTGGTACTACAGACGCATGGATAAAGTTCACTGGTCACAACACATCAGCAACGATGAGGTACTGAGCAGGGTTGGAAAGACAAGGCAACTTATGAAAAGAATTGCCCAACAGAGAACAACTTGGATAGGCCACAACATCCGGCAACCAGGCCTGCTTTTTACCATCGTCGAAGGAATGATTGATAGGGGCAACTGTAGAGGCTACCCCAGAAACAACTACATATACCAGATAATCGGTGACATGCGCTATAGCAGTTACAAAGAGATGAAGAGACTGGCGGACGATATAGATAAGTGGAAAGATCGAGTGTTTGGTGCAGACCAATCCTAGGATTGTGACCCAGAAGAAGAAGAATGTGGGTTCACGAGATTTACAAGAATGGATTTTGTTCCATGAGGTCAATATATTCGATAGTAAAGTTTTATGATCTATTAGTTTAATCAATTTAGTATTTCTCATATACCTACTTGCAATATCAATACGAAACAGGAGTGATACAATGTATTTTTGAGAAATGAGAGTATTTAAATGTTCCGACAATTTTGTATCTTTGGCCAACGAAGAGAAGTAAAACGCTTTAACAGTTAAAAAAGTAATAAACTGTCACAAGAAACTAATACAATGTGGGTGACAAAAGCAGTCTAGTTATCATTTTAACATCATTTCATTTAGTTCAAATTATATAACTTATCCTAAACAGTTCTTTGATTGGCATCAAAATAAAAAGTTTTGTTTTGGGCGGTGATCCGCTAAACGCGATTGTCACCAGCGATTTCCTCACACTTCATTCGTTAAATCGGCTACTAAGAGAGGTTAAATTTACAGAACGAAATGTTTAAATTGAATGAGTCCATACCAAATCTAGTATATGGCAGAAATCGTATACTTTCTGCTTGTTCACTTTGTTATGTGGCTGAAGTTTCGAACGTTCTAACGGAATGAACTAACGGATCAATGGTCAGGATACAATAGTGATAACCCAAGGAAAAAATATTTTTTATTTATTTATTTATTTATTATATATATTTTATTTGTAGTTTTAATTGCTTGTTTATTTATTTATTTATGCATTGACTAGTTTTTTTTAATTATTTACTTATTTATGCATTAATGAACGATAAAATAAACGGAAAAAAATTGAAAATAATCTGAATATAAATAAAGTAAACGTCGTTATACCCCACCATATAGGGTAACCAGCGACAGGTTTGCGGAAACGCATAACCTAATAATATAAAGCATTACACATGCGTGTATACCCACACACATTTTTTTATAATCTACGTACTTACTGAATATAAATACACCACCATGTAGGGTATCAGCGACAGGTTTGCGGAAACACATAACCTAATAAAATAAAGGACTACACATGCGTGTATGCCCACGCACATTTTTTTTATAATAAACGTACTTAGTGAATATAAATACACCACCATGTAGGGTAATCAGCGACAGGTTTGCGGAAACGCAGAACCTAATAAAATAAAGCACTACACATGCGTGTATGCCCACGCACATTTTTTTTATAATTTACGTACTTAGTGAATATAAATACACCACCATGTAGGGTAACCAGCGACAGATTTGCGGAAACGCATAACCTAATAAAATAAAGCACTACACATTCGTGTATGCCCACGCACATTTTATTATAATTTAAGTACTTACTGAATATAAATACACCACCATGTGGGGTAACCAGCGACAGGTTTGCGGAAACGCATAACCTAATAAAATAAAGCACAACACATGCGTGTATGCCCAAGCACATTTTTTTTTAATTTACGTACTAACTGAATATAAATACACCACCATGTAGGGTAATCAGCGACAGGTTTGCGGAAACGCAGAACCTAATAAAATAAAGCACTACACATGCGTGTATGCCCACGCACATTTTTTTATAATTTACATACTATCTGAATATAAATACACCACCATGTAGGGTAATCAGCGACAGGTTTGCGGAAACACATAACCGAATAAAATTAAGCACTACACATGCGTGTATGCCCACGCACATTTTTTTATAATTTACGTCTTACTGAATATAAATACACCACCATGTTGGGTAATCAGCGACAGGTTTGCGCAAACGCAGAACCTAATAAAATAAAGCACTACACATGCGTGTATGCCCACGCACATTTTATTATAATTTAAGTACTTACTGTCTATAAATTCACCACCATATATGGGAACCAGCGACAGGTGTGCGGAAACACATAACCTAATAAAATAAAGCACTACACATGCGTGTATGCCCACGCACATTTTTAATAATTTAAGTACTTACTGAATATAAATTCACCACCATATATGGGAACCAGCGACAGGTGTGCGGAAACACATTACCTAATAAAATAAAGCACTACACATGCGTGTATGCCCACGCACATTTTTTTATAATTTACGTACTTACTGAATATAAATACACCACCATGTAGGGTAATCAGCGATAGGTTTGTGGAAACGCATAAGCGAATAAAATTAAGCACAACACATGCGTGTATGCCCACGCACATTTTTTTTAGAATTTACGTACTTAATAAATATAAAAACACCACCATGTAGGGTAATCAGCGACAGGTTTGCGGAAACGCATAACCTAATAAAATAAAGCACTACGCATGCGTGTATGCCCACGCACATTTTATTATAATTTACGTACTAACTGGATATAAATAAAGTAAACCTCGTTATACCCCACCATGTAGGGTAACCAGCGACAGGTTTGCGGATACGCATAAACTAATTAAATAAAGCATTACACATGCGGGTATGCCCACACACATTATTTTAATAATTTACGTACATACTGAAAATAAATAAAGTAAACCTCGATATACCTCACCATGTAGGGTAAACAGCGGCAGGTTTGCGGATACGCATAACCTAATTAAATAAAGCATTACACATGCGTGTATGCCCACTCAAGTACATTTTTATATTTTAAGTACTTAATGAATATAAATAAAGTAAACCTCGATATTTTATTTGGCCAAAGATACCCTCGGAACGGAAAATTTTGAAGTCAAATATAATATTAAAAAAAAATCTAGCACTTTTATTTGGTCAAAGATACCCTCAATTTTTCTGAGGTGTATGAAGCACTACAATGTGCATCTGACGCAAAAATAAAATTCAAATAAAATAAACCGCAACATTGTTTTAAAGCCGATGAACGGAAAATTTTGAAGTCAAATATAATATTAAAAAAAAATCTAGCACTTTTATTTGGTCAAAGATACCCTCAATTTTTCTGACGTGTATGTAGCACTACAATGTGCATCTGACGCAAAAATAAAAAACAAATAAAATAAACCGCAACATTGTTTTCAAGTCGATTAACGGAAAATTTTGAAGTCAAATATAATATTAAAAAAAAATCTAGCACTTTTATTTGGTCAAAGATACCCTCAATTTTTCTGAGGTGTATGTAGCACTACATTGTGCATCTGATGCAAAAATAAAATTTATAAAAAATGAACCGCAACATTGTGTTCAAGCGGATTAACGGAAAATTTTGATGTCAAATATAATATTAAAAAAAAATCTAGCACTTTTATTTGGTCAAAGATACACTCAATTTTTCTGAGGTGTATGTAGCACTACAATGTGCATCTGATGCAAAAATAAAATTTATAAAAAATGAACCGCAACATTGTGTTCAAGCGGATTAACGGAAAATTTTGATGTCAAATATAATATTAAAAAAAAATCTAGCACTTTTATTTGGTCAAAGATACCCTCAATTTTTCTGAGGTGTATGTAGCACTACAATGTGCATCTGACGCAAAAATAAAATTTATAAAAAATAAACCGCAACATTGTGTTCAAGCGGATCAACGGAAAATTTTGATGTCAAATATAATATTAATAAAAAATCTAGCACTTTTATTTGGTCAAAGATACCCTCAATTTTTCTAAGGTGTATGTAGCACTACAATGTGCATCTGACGCAAAAATAAAATTCAAATAAAATAAACCGCAACATTGTTTTCAAGCCGATTAACGGAAAATTTTGAAGTCAAATATAATATTAAAAAAAATCTTGCACTTTTATTTGGTCAAAGATACCCTCAATTTTTCTGAGGTGTATGTAGCACTACAATGTGCATCTGACGCAAAAATAAAATTTATTAAAAATAAACCGCAACATTGTGTTCAAGCGGATTAACGGAAAATTTTGATGTCAAATATAATATTAAAAAAAAATCTAGCACTTTTATTTGGTTAAAGATACCCTCAATTTTTCTGAGGTGTATGAAGCACTACAATGTGCATCTGACGCAAAAATAAAATTCAAATAAAATAAACCGCAACATTGTTTTAAAGCCGATGAACGGAAAATTTTGAAGTCAAATATAATATTAAAAAAAAATCTAGCACTTTTATTTGGTCAAAGATACCCTCAATTTTTCTGACCTGTATGTAGCACTACAATGTGCATCTGACGCAAAAATAAAATTCAAATAAAATAAACCGCAACATTGTTTTCAAGCCGATTAACGGAAAATTTTGAAGTCATATATAATATTAAAAAAAATCTAGCACTTTTATTTGATCAAAGATACCCTCAATTTTTCTGAGGTGTATGTAGCACTACAATGTGCATCTGACGCAAAAATAAAATTTATAAAAAATAAACCGCAACATTGTGTTCATGCGGATCACCGGAAAATTTTGATGTCAAATATAATATTAATAAAAAATCTAGCACTTTTAATTGGTCAAAGATACCCTCAATTTTTCTGAGGTATATGTAGCACTACAATGTGCATCTGACGCAAATATAAAATTTATAAAAAATAAACCGCAACATTGTGTTCAAGCGGATTAACGGAAAATTTTGATGTCAAATATAATATTAAAAAAAATCTAGCACTTTTATTTGGTCAAAGATACCCTCAATTTTTCTGAGGTGTATGTAGCACTACAATGTGCATCTGACGCAAAAATAAAATTTATAAAAAATAAACCGCAACATTGTGTTCAAGCGGATTAACGGAAAATTTTGATGTCAAATATAATATTAAAATAAATCTAGAACTTTTATTTGGTCAAAGATACCCTCAATTTTTCTGAGGTGTATGTAGCACTACAATGTGCATCTAAAGCAAAAATAAAATTGAAATAAAATAAACCGCAACATTGTTTTCAAGCCGATTAACGGAAAATTTTGATGTCAAATATAATATTAAAAAAAAATCTAGCACTTTTATTTGGTCAAAGATACCCTCAATTTTTCTGAGGTGTATGTAGCACTACAATGTGCATCTAAAGCAAAAATAAAATTAAAATAAAATAAACCGCAACATTGTTTTCAAGCCGATTAACGGAAAATTTTGAGGTCAAATATAATATTAAAAAAAAATCTAGCACTTTTATTTGATCAAAGATACCCTCAATTTTTCTGAGGTGTATGTAGCACTACAATGTGCATCTGACGCAAAAATAAAATTCAAATAAAATAAACCGCAACATTGTTTTCAAGCCGATTAACGGAAAATTTTGAAGTCATATATAATATTAAAAAAAATCTAGCACTTTTATTTGATCAAAGATACCCTCAATTTTTCTGAGGTGTATGTAGCACTACAATGTGCATCTGACGCAAAAATAAAATTTATAAAAAATAAACCGCAACATTGTGTTCATGCGGATCAACGGAAAATTTTGATGTCAAATATAATATTAATAAAAAATCTAGCACTTTTAATTGGTCAAAGATACCCTCAATTTTTCTGGAGTGTATGTAGTACTACAATGTGCATCTGACGCAAAAATAAAACTTATAAAAAATAAACCGCAACATTGTGTGCAAGCCGATTAACCGCATATTTTGTAGAATAATGTAATATTAAAAAAAAATCCTGCACTTTTATTTGGCCAAAGATACCCTCAATTTTTCTGACGTCTATGTAGCACTACAATGTGCATCTGACGCAAAAATAAAAATTATAAAAAATAAAACCGCAACATTGTGTTCAAGCGGATTAACGGAAAATTTTGATGTCATATATAATATTAAAAAAAAATCTAGCACTTTTATTTGGTCAAAGATACCCTCAATTTTTCTGACGTGTATGTAGCACTATAATCTGCATCTGACGCTAAAATAAAAATCATAAAAAATAAACCGCAACATTGTGTTAAAGCGGATTAACGGAAAATTTTGATGTCAAATATAATATTAAAAAAAATCTAGCACTTTTATTTGGTCTAAGATACCCTCAATTTTTCTGACGTGTATGTAGCACTACAATCTGCATCTGACGCAAAAATAAAAATCATAAAAAATAAACCGCAACATTGTGTTCAATGCGCACTGGTAAAGGCAACCACTTCGAGGTGCAAACATTCTACCCTTTTAAACTATCTATTTGAAGTTTGTTTGTTTTTAAAAAAAAAATGACATTATTGCTCTTGTCAATGTATTGAATCGTTATTACAAGTATTCTCAGCATAAGCATTTTTTCTTTTTGTAAAAGAAAAAAACAGTATATAATTATCGCCAAATATCTTCAAATATCTTCCTTTCTGTTAAAAAGTCAAGTTATTTGGCGATACCTGTACTATTCAAACTATTTATATATCTTTTATTGAAAAAATATATAAAATATCTCATGTGATTCCCGGAAAGTTCGTCATTGCGGACTAAGTGTGGAGCAGACATTAAATCAACCCTTATGCCGGATTTATACGTTGGTATAGGCGCGGCGAACGTCTCGGCGAGCGTGTAAACGGCTTAAAAGTCGACAGCTCGGACACTATTTACATGCTCGCGAGCCCGTCAGTATCAAAACATGAAGGATGCTGAGGTTATATCGGCCATTACTTTTGACCTTACGTATTTTTATTATAATATAGGATTTTTCAATTATCTCTACATGTACATGTTCTTAATCAAACAATAGACATTTTTCAATAATAAATATTATTTAAAAATTCTCAAAGAAATGCATATCAGAATATAAAAAAATATTTTAATCATTTTTTATTTTATTTATTTATTTACATACTTCGGAGTTTAAGTTGGATTCTGGTATTCAGAAATATGAGAGCTCGAGATCTCTCGCCGAGCCAAGGCGAGCGTGGAAACGGCCTATTACATTGGATAATTCCATATAATTGGGTAACCCCTTATTCTAGGAAAGGATTTTTTTTTCGTATAAATTGGTATTATTTGTTTATACTTTACGTGCATGTCGCGAGACAAGACCTATTTAAAACGTTCTGTGGATTAATTTGATCAATTAATTATTTTCTTTTAACTATTTGGTTTTTTATGTTTATAATGGCTCAACGAAAAGTTTTTAATACGTGCGAAACTCTCGCGAAATTTATTTTTGAGCATATCAAGTGTACATATGATATTCAATTTAATTCATCTGGTCAAGGATCTCTTCTTTACAAGGTATGTTGTAATTTATTATATAATATATCTATTAAAAATACATATCACGTTGAATATTTTTATAGTTGCATATACGCAAACTATGGAATTATAAGGTACAAAATCATATATAATCTAAGACGCAATTATAATCATATATAATCTAAGACGCTATTATAATCATAATATATATATAATTAAGACGCAATTTTTGAATTTTTTCCTGCCGGATTCATTAATATTTTAAGACAAATATCGCAATAGAAACGAAGTTCGAATATTATAGGAGAACCGGGAAATCGAGATATCTTCAGGGCTTACGACCTGTCATCGGCTGGTTTACGTAATCACTATGCGCTTGTGCAACTTTCACCTATTATTGAGTTCCCTATCAATCCACATTTTAAAAGTTCTATATATTCATCAAATCTAATTCATTTCGCTTGCATAAAGTGATTACGTAAACCAGTCGATGACAGGTCGTAAGACCTGTAGATGCCTTGATTTCGCGGTTCTCCTACAATATTCTAATTTCGTCTCTACTGAGACATTAAAAATTTGTTATAAAAATTTAAAATTTTTGGGAGTTCCATGTTATATTTGATTCAATTATTTAACATTTATATTATACAATTTGAACATAATATATATGAATTACAATTAAAAAAAATCTAAAATTTAATAATTGAGTAACTACTTATTACAAAAAAAATGTTGTCCAAATACACACAGAGTTTATTGCACCTATTTCCTAGAATCTATAGGTACAACAGAAGGATAAATTCATAAGAGAATTCTTGAATGTGAATGGCAAAAAAGTGAATGCACAGTACCTATATGTTTCTATAGTTTTAATTTACCTAACATTTTTTTTAGATTATTCGCCAATAATTCCGATTTAAAAATGATAGAAAAAGCAGACAAGTTATAGTTCGACAATGGAAAAAGATTGTGGAGAATAATGTACTATATGAAAACATTTTTAATGAAAAGAAATGTCGTGGTCAAAATTGCTGCATGAAAATTGTAAGTAAATTTATAATAATGAATAATAGCCCAATTGTCAATTTGTCCAAGATAATTTATTTCTCTTAACAGATCGACAAAGTTTCTAGCCAATATGTGAGATTTTTATGGCCAGGTCTATGTTTTGCATGTTTTTTTACAACTTTGGAGTAAAAAACACCAACTTAGAAGCTTCGCATCTTATATATTCTATATATATGTAGGAATTCGTGGCTCAGTTGGTTAGATATCTGACTGCTGAGCTAAATGTCCCGGGTTCGATTCCCGGTGGAGACACCGTTTTTAATTGTGTTTTCAGTCTGGATCTGTGAGACGATAAATATCGAAAGTCTCCAGAATGTGGCAACTTGTTATTGGGTGCGTGTTAAATAATTATTTGACATAATACCTGTTAGTTGTCCAAGAAGCTACATAAATATACAATATAATATAAATATATATATGAAGTTTTTTTCATTTTTCAATATATCTCAAAAACGGTAAAAACGTTAACTTAAAAAAGTTCTTAAAGAAGTTCCGGAGTTTTTTAAATATTTTTTTATTAACAAGTACGTATATTATATATCATTTTTTTTTTTATGAAAATTTATGTTAAAATTGAATTTAGTGACGATGTTGTTTCATACAA
Organism: Molanna angustata; assembly: GCA_963576475.1. NCBI lineage: Eukaryota > Metazoa > Arthropoda > Insecta > Trichoptera > Molannidae > Molanna > Molanna angustata. The sequence continues at coordinate 34,567,048 of OY754967.1, read as the reverse complement.
TTTGTAGGGCAAAATACACTATATCTACAGGACTAAGTAGTTTTATACTTAATCTTCATACAGACATGCATAACATCAAACTGTTTTAATCTATTCGGGTTAGAAAAAGGACTGAACTCTTAATTGACATGTGACATTTTTAATCATTTTTCAGGCTACAAGAGATAGTTTAAGTGATAGCTTGCATATTCCATTTGAAGAAATTATGGACGAAATTCCAGAAGAAATTACATACGAAATCCCAGAAGAAATTACATACAAAATTCCAGAAGAAATTACATACGAAATTCCAGAAGAAATTACATACGAAATTCCAGAAGAAATTACATACAAAATTCCAGAAGAAATTACATACGAAATTCCAGAAGAAATTACATACGAAATCCCAGAAGAAATTACATACAAAATTCCAGAAGAAATTACATACGAAATTCCAGAAGAAATTACATACGAAATTCCAGAAGAAATTACAGACGACATTCCAGAAGAAATTACATACGAAATTCCAGAAGATATTTGTATTACAGATGATGAAATTTTACCAGAGGGAAAATATGACCACACCGAAACTCCACTTCTAGATTTGACGATAGCAGAAGATTTCGAAACAGAATTGAAAAAGTATGAAAAAAGAACTAAATACGATCATAGGGAGTAAAATGCCTTGAAAGAAGAAGAAAGCAAGAGCTAAGTCTAAAGTGATTGTTATTGAAAAAAGCCAAAGAAGAACAGAATGCGAAATACGAGTTGATAAAGAACGAATTAAACAAGTGTATGAAGATTATTTGTTTTTAGGAAGTATGTTTCAGCATGATGGAAGATTGGAAAATGATATAGAAAGAAGGGTGCACTAAGAACAATAATAACACCCAATTATTTCAAGGCCAGCAAAACTTACTGTGCACAATGCAATTGTTGTTCCAACCATAATGTATGTAAGTGGGACATGGCAGAAGATGCTTGAAAGTAAAATTAACACTGAAAATAAGGTTCCTTAGAAGAATGTATGACAAAACAATTTATGATAGGATAAGGAATCATGATATCAAAAGAGAATGTAACATCGAAAGACATAATGTTAGAAGAATGAAGATAATTGCTTTAGGATGGTTTGGACATGTAGAGGGAATGAACGAATGACAAAGAAAGTATACAAGGATGAAAAGACTGGAAATGAGATGTAGGGGTCGGCCGAAAAAGAGTTGGTATGATCATATAAATGAAATTTTGAAAGATAAGAACATACGATAATAGTATAATAATAGGTGAGCATGTATGGCCTGAAGTGTAGATATAAATGAGGCAAAATATGTGTGTCAAGATCGAAGAGTCTGGCATTTGGCTCTTTCTGTCTACCACAAATAGGGAAATGGTATGTATGTAAGAATTGGATAACAAAGGTCTGACAAATATAAGATAAATCAAAAATTTTAAAATAAGATGCAGGCTTTGAGCAAAAGAAGCATAGTACAGTTGTTTAGATGTTCTTCTTTAATGGCTCTATTGCCCATATCGAGCCTTAGCTTCCAGTAACTTCCTCCTCCAACCTCTCCTGTCACTTGCTGCGACCTTCCAGTTTGGCACTCAGAAGCTGGGACGTGTCCCTCACAATATCGCCTTCCCATCGCAGCCTCGGTCTTCCGACCTTTCTTTTGTTACCTAGGTGACAAAAGACTCTTTTTTGAACCCGCGATGATGGCATTCTCTGAACATGCCCAGCCCATATGTCAGAGACTTTGGGAGCTTTATAGATGTTTACAACTCATTGTTGAATTTAATCCTCCATGTTTGTCCATCATTCACGGGTCCCAGGATTTTACGTATCACTTTTATTTCAAAGATGTCCAGCATCTCCGCAGACTTTGCTGTCAGTGTCTAAGCCTCACACCCATATGATACAACAATCCTAATGATGTTTTATACAGGGTTGTTTTTGTATATCTGTGGACACTTCTACAACTAACACAGGTAATACAGAGAAGAATGCTGTCACTTGTCGCTATTCACCTTTTTATATCTAGGGTATCTCCATTACCTTAATTGATAGTTGAACCCTAGTATGCAAATTCCTCAACAGTTTCAAAAGTACTTATCCTTGAATGTTATATTACTATGTTAAGCGTTTCTAGCATTTCTAGTTTGCTTCATTATTTTGGTTTTATTTTCATTGATTTGCAAACCTATTTCTGCTGCTGCTGTTTCAAGTGGTTCAAAGACTTCCTGTAGGGCTGCAAGGGATCTTCCGACAATGTTGAGAATATCTGCATAACCAACTATTTGATTACTCTTAAAGTATGTAGTGGAGTTGGTGTTAATAGATGACTTTCTGATGACATATTCAAAAGCGGGAATACTCTCCAACATTCATTGATTTTTGGCCAAGTTCCATTACAAGATGAAGAGGAAGAAATGTATGATAAAATCAAGAACGAAGAGGATTGCGATGAAACTGATAATCCCATCACGGGCGATGTGGAAGAAATTTTGGTCTGTGACGTTTCAATCGATACTAAAGACAATGAACTCGCAACACCTAGTCCATCAAGAACAAAGTGAAGAGGAATGCGCTAATTTTTGGAAAAGTGAATTGCACGTGGATTAGGCCTACTGGGGATACCACGATAAAAAAGACGCGCCGCTTACTCTACCTCAAGGTGGTGTGGAAATGAGTTTTTAAACTATGCGTGTTGAACTATAGTTTGCGGCGCTCATATGTCATAACTATTGATCAAGTATAGCAAACCCCAATGAAGACGAGCAATCGCCAAAAACAACAGGGTCTATTAACATATTATATTTTGTAATGATGTTTTATAAGTAAGAGTCTGTGGAATGACTAGAGCCTTTATTAATGTCTTGAGAGAAACTTTCATAAGTTGAAAATCTGCTGGTTGCAACGTCAGAAACATGATATTTGTATTTTCTTTTAAACGATATTGGAATATTTTTGCCATATAGCAGTACTGTATTAAATGTAATCTGTATTTTCTTAGATAAAGCTTATTTTATAATAATATCTAAGCATCACTCATCTCAAATTATAACTGCATTATTACACAATTGTAAAAACAAATTCTTATTTTTGTCAAATTTTTATTTTGTACTTAAATCAAATACTGTTTTTCTAATGAATTCATTGTAATAATTGAGATTGGTGTACTATGTGTTCTTATGTTTTTGATTATATATATATATATATTCTTTTTATCTTATACTATGGATGTTTTTAAATTACTTTTGTAAAAAAACCTTCAATATTTATTTTAGTGTAATTTAAATATACCTAGATATTTGTACACAAATCTTCATTATTTTTGTTTTGCAAATGTTATAAAATGTTGCAATGTATTCTATATATTCAATTGTATTCTTTATATTCACTTCACTTGAATATATAGAATACAATTGTCCATTGCAGATGAAGACATTACTGAAATTGATATTGGCAATAAGGAACATACTTACAATTTATCCACGTTGCAAAGATTAGAAGTAATTTAATAAGAAGACACTAAACTTGAATGTATAATTTTTTTACATATATATATATATATATATATATATATATATATATATATATATATATATATATATATATATATATATATATATATATATATATATATATATATATATATATATATATATATATATATATATATATATATATATATATATATATATATATATATATATATATATATATATATATATATATATATATATATATATATATATATATATATATATATATATATATATATATATATATATATATATATATATATATATATATATATATATATATATATATATATATATATATATATATATATATATATATATATATATATATATATATATATATATATATATATATATATATATATATATATATATATATATATATATATATATATATATATATATATATATATATATATATATATATATATATATATATATATATATATATATATATATATATATATATATATATATATATATATATATATATATATATATATATATAAATGGATGTACGTATATTTGTTTCTATGTGAGCGATGGACTCCTAAACCAACATCCGATTGCGATGAAACTTTGGCAATCTGTTCAGCTCATTCCGATATCTATTTGATATTTATTCGAATCTCACAAAAAAAATTGAAAAAAAAAGTTGGTATTGAATTGACACTTATGGTGACTTCCACCAACGTTACCTAAACTGTCACATAGCTGGGTATCAACTAAGCTTAGGTAACCCCTAACGTATCGTTTGGTTTTCACCAGTCTTAGCGTCTTAGGTAACTCTTATGTAGGTGGTGAAACGAAAATTCACGTTAGGTACTACATAAGAATTCTTAGGTAACACCTAAGAGTTAGGGGACGTTAGTGAAAGTCACCAACAGTGGGTTTGTTCAGCGCGCAAACGAGAAGGTTTAAAAATTAAAATTTATTTATTTAATATCTCCACAATAAATGATTGAATAAGTAAATAAATTAATAAAGAAATAAAAACATTTTAAGAAAAAATCCTATATACCCATAATATAAAATGGTATATTATATAAAACTGGTACAATGCTAAAGGTTCAAGTACCTGTATTTGTTTGAATAATTAAAAAATGAATGAATAGGGACGGAAAGGACTGTAGGGATGGAAGGGAAAAAATGGAATTATAATTAGCGAATCTAGATAAGAATGTTAAGTAATAAAAAGGAAAAAATACCGAACAACCATTTTTATATATTTGGAGGTCAATAATTAAACAGGCAGGACAACGTCTGCCAGGTTTTACTAATATATATATATATATATATATATATATATATATATATATATATATATATATATATATATATATATATATATATATATATATATATATATATATATATATATATATATATATATATATATATATATATATATATATATATATATATATATATATATATATATATATATATATATATATATATATATATATATATATATATATATATATATATATATATATATATATATATATATATATATATATATATATATATATATATAATTATATATATATATATATATATATATATATATATATATATATATATATATATATATATATATATATATATATATATATATATATATATATATATATATATATATATATATATATATATATATATATATATATATATATATATTTATATATATGTATAAAGTAAATAATTATAATATAAATTTTAAATTTGTTGTACCTAATTTGTGGAACCTTTTAAGCAATCAGAATGGCAAAGTAAAAATAAAACAAATTGTTATAAAAATAATATATTCATATATATTTTTTTTCATAAATTTTGTACATTAAAAAGAATTGCAATAATATTTTGATATTTTATGTGAAAGATTAAAAAGGTAAGTATTATAAAATGCTGAGTAGGTAGCATTTTACATTGAAATAATAATTATATAGATATAAAATGGATATATTATGTACTTATATACAAAAAAAATATAATGGTAACAAAAACTTTAATTCACTTCTTTGATAGAGAATCATCATTAAACTCTGGATTGTATGCTCCTGATTCTACATCAGTTGTAAACCATCCCTTCAGACTCAATCAGCTTTGATTCCATGGTAGTCAGCGCCTGGTTGCTGTCCTCCCCACCTACCATTCCTCTCATAGACGCTCTAATACTTTTTTCCTTTAGCCTTCCTCAACGCTGTTTTATATGACTGTAATATTATTATTATTATCAGCAATATTTGTAATAGTGCGAAAGTTAAATAGAAGCTCACATAAATTATATGTGGAATAAAAATTCTAACTTCATTCCACTCTCTGCAGGTCTTCTCGATTGATTTAATGAGTCCGCCAAATGGATCCACAATCTTTGAACCCTGGAGTCACTAGAATTCCCTGTAAAAGAAATAACTACAATATATTGCATGAAGTATTAAATGATTTTAATTTAAAGAGGCTCTTAGTCTAACATTAATAATAACGAGTTGGTGTAATGACTGTCATATGAGAAAAAAATGTAAATATTTGAATTAAATGAAGGGTGCAGTCTTCTTCTTCTATCGTGTCAGCAATGCATTTAAATAATCTTCTGCCAGTGCCTAGCAACGTCAATAGCACAATCATTTCCCACCATAAGATCGTGCACGGTGCAGTTGACTGGACTTGAGGGACAGATGTGCGGTGGTCTGCTGCTCTCCACAGCCACATGTCGTTGGTATTCCTTGTTGCAGAAAGCCCCATGTAGACAGGTTTCCAACGTTCTCCCAACTAGGGATGCAACATCGTTCTTAAAAACATCGATGTTAGAAAACATCGATGTTTTTATGACAAAGTATCGATGTTAGAAAACATCGGCAATAAGAACGATACATTGATGTATCGTCGATGTTTTTTCCTATATTTTAGATATATTTAGAAAAATATGCCGTAATGACCTTAGCAATATAAAAAGCATAGTAAATAATAAAGTAAAGTAAAATCATAAATGATAATATGGATTTTGTTTTAATAAAAATGTATTTATTATAATTTAAAAAATCATTTTTTTCATATATATATATATATATCCACCCTCACAAGGCTTTACCTGTACCGAGGTGGAATATTTCTATATAACATGAATACATATTTATACAATATTTTCATCGTATTTCATTCAGTTTACGCGACAGAAAAAATAAAACCTGTGTTATTAAAATTATTATTCGTAAACTGTAACTGACGATTCCAAGTGTCTGGAGGATCTACGGACGATATACTATAACAATAAAGAATAAGATAGACTGGAGCCGCATACTCCCTAGTGGAAAAACAAAGCGCCATGCTTCCATGCAATTAAAGGAAATTACTTCTGTCCATGATGTAAGTAATAAGAAATGACGCGTCATAAATACAGCACTCTTATTCCAGTTGTCACTTACTTGCTTTACGAGTCCGAGCACTTCACCACTAGGCCATCCCACTCCAGAACACAGCAATCGCAACGGCATTGTAATTAACCATCTACAAGTCCTCTGCGTCGCACCTCACTGGCATATCTTGACAGAAACCACGACAAGTTATCAATAAACATGTTCGACATATATAACCTATAAAATTTCAATACAAAAGTTAAATTGACATATCTAACATCATAAATATGTTATCTTACCAATTCTCGTGATATTTTTGAGTAAAATGAAATCAATTATGAACTCCATTTGCTTCTAAATTTCTTTTTTTATATCGCGACATTGACAGATGAAAAATTTAAACGTCGCTTTGACAACTTATTGTGTTCTGTGCACAGATAATATAGAAGTAAACTTTTCTGTGGCACAAAGAGAATATAACCTAGGTAGCGTTCGGAAAGACGCTCGGCGATGTTAGAGCGTCATCCTAAGCGTTCGGAATTCATCGAGCGATTCGCGCGGCGATTCACTCTGCCCGTTCGGAATCACGGTTGACTCGCATCAATGTCGCCCAAGTCGCTCGATGAAATAGTAGGGTGAATGTCGCTCCTGTCAAATTTTCAAATTTTTTTATAAATTTTATTTTTGCGTCAGATGCACATTATAGTGCTATATGTACTGCAGAAAAATTGAGGATATCTTTGATCAAATAAAAGTGCTAGAATTTTTTTTAATATTATATTTGACTTCAAAATTTTCCGTTAATCGGCTTGAAAACAATGTTGCGGTTTATTTTATTTGAATTTTATTTTTGCGTCAGATGCACATTGTAGTGTTACATACACCTCAGAAAAATTGAGGGTATCTTTGACCAAATAAAAGTGCTAGATTTTTTTTTAATATTATATTTGACATCAAAATTTTCCGTTAATCCGCTTGAACACAATGTTGCGGTTTATTTTTTATAAATTTTATTTTTGCATCAGATGCACATTGTAGTGCTACATACACCTCAGAAAAATTGAGGGTATCTTTGACCAAATAAAAGTGCTAGATTTTTTTTTAATATTATATTTGACTTCAAAATTTTCCGTTAATCGGCTTGAAAACAATGTTGCGGTTTATTTTATTTGAATTTTATTTTTGCGTCAGATGCACATTATAGTGCTTCATACACCTCCGAAAAATTGAGGGTATCTTTGACCAAATAAAAGTGCTAGATTTTTTTTTAATATTATATTTGACATCAAAATTTTCCGTTAATCCGCTAGAACACAATGTTGTGGTTTATTTTTTATAAATTTTATTTTTGCGTCAGATGCACATTGTAGTGCTACATACACCTCAGAAAAATTGAGGGTATCTTTGACCAAATAAAAGTGCTAGATTTTTTTTTAATATTATATTTGACATCAAAATTTTCCGTTAATCCGCTTGAACACAATGTTGCGGTTTATATTTTATAAATTTTATTTTTGCATCAGATGCACATTGTAGTGCTACATACACCTCAGAAAAATTGAGGGTATCTTTGACCAAATAAAAGTGCTAGATTTTTTTTTAATATTATATTTGACTTCAAAATTTTCCGTTAATCGGCTTGAAAACAATGTTGCGGTTTATTTTATTTGAATTTTATTTTTGCGTCAGATGCACATTGTAGTGCTACATACACCTTAGAAAAATTGAGGGTATCTTTGACCAAATAAAAGTGCTAGATTTTTTATTAATATTATATTTGACATCAAAATTTTCCGTTGATCCGCTTGAACACAATGTTGCGGTTTATTTTTTTAAATTTTATTTTTGCGTCAGATGCACATTGTAGTGCTACATACACCTCAGAAAAATTGAGGGTATCTTTGACCAAATAAAAGTGCTAGATTTTTTTTTAATATTATATTTGACATCAAAATTTTCCGTTGATCCGCTTGAACACAATGTTGCGGTTTATTTTTTATAAATTTTATTTTTGCGTCAGATGCACATTGTAGTGCTACATACACCTCAGAAAAATTGAGGGTATCTTTGACCAAATAAAAGTGCTAGATTTTTTTTTAATATTATATTTGACATCAAAATTTTCCGTTAATCCGCTTGAACACAATGTTGCGGTTTATTTTTTATAAATTTTATTTTTGCATCAGATGCACATTGTAGTGCTACATACACCTCAGAAAAATTGAGGGTATCTTTGACCAAATAAAAGTGCTAGATTTTTTTTTAATATTATATTTGACTTCAAAATTTTCCGTTAATCGGCTTGAAAACAATGTTGCGGTTTATTTTATTTGAATTTTATTTTTGCGTCAGATGCACATTGTAGTGCTTCATACACCTCAGAAAAATTGAGGGTATCTTTGACCAAATAAAAGTGCTAGATTTTTTTTTAATATTATATTTGACATCAAAATTTTCCGTTAATCCGCTTGAACACAATGTTGCGGTTTATTTTTAATAAATTTTATTTTTGCGTCAGATGCACATTGTAGTGCTACATACACCTCAGAAAAATTGAGGGTATCTTTTACCAAATAAAAGTGCAAGATTTTTTTTAATATTATATTTGACATCAAAATTTTCCGTTGATCCGCTTGAACACAATGTTGCGGTTTATTTTTTATAAATTTTATTTTTGCGTCAGATGCACATTGTAGTGCTACATACACCTCAGAAAAATTGAGGGTATCTTTGACCAAATAAAAGTGCTAGATTTTTTTTTAATATTATATTTGACATCAAAATTTTCCGTTAATCCGCTTGAACACAATGTTGCGGTTTATTTTTTATAAATTTTATTTTTGCATCAGATGCACATTGTAGTGCTACATACACCTCAGAAAAATTGAGGGTATCTTTGACCAAATAAAAGTGCTAGATTTTTTTTTAATATTATATTTGACTTCAAAATTTTCCGTTAATCGGCTTGAAAACAATGTTGCGGTTTATTTTATTTGTTTTTTATTTTTGCGTCAGATGCACATTGTAGTGCTACATACACGTCAGAAAAATTGAGGGTATCTTTGACCAAATAAAAGTGCTAGATTTTTTTTTAATATTATATTTGACTTCAAAATTTTCCGTTCATCGGCTTTAAAACAATGTTGCGGTTTATTTTATTTGAATTTTATTTTTGCGTCAGATGCACATTGTAGTGCTTCATACACCTCAGAAAAATTGAGGGTATCTTTGACCAAATAAAAGTGCTAGATTTTTTTTTGATATTATATTTGACATCAAAATTTTCCGTTAATCCGCTTGAACACAATGTTGCGGTTTATTTTTAATAAATTTTATTTTTGCGTCAGATGCACATTGTAGTGCTACATACACCTCAGAAAAATTGAGGGTATCTTTTACCAAATAAAAGTGCAAGATTTTTTTTAATATTATATTTGACATCAAAATTTTCCGTTGATCCGCTTGAACACAATGTTGCGGTTTATTTTTTATAAATTTTATTTTTGCGTCAGATGCACATTGTAGTGCTACATACACCTCAGAAAAATTGAGGGTATCTTTGACCAAATAAAAGTGCTAGATTTTTTTTTAATATTATATTTGACTTCAAAATTTTCCGTTAATCGGCTTGAAAACAATGTTGCGGTTTATTTTATTTGTTTTTTATTTTTGCGTCAGATGCACATTGTAGTGCTACATACACCTCAGAAAAATTGAGGGTATCTTTGACCAAATAAAAGTGCTAGATTTTTTTTTAATATTATATTTGACATCAAAATTTTCCGTTAATCCGCTTGAACACAATGTTGCGGTTTATTTTTTATAAATTTTATTTTTGCATCAGATGCACATTGTAGTGCTACATACACCTCAGAAAAATTGAGGGTATCTTTGACCAAATAAAAGTGCTAGATTTTTTTTTAATATTATATTTGACTTCAAAATTTTCCGTTAATCGGCTTGAAAACAATGTTGCGGTTTATTTTATTTGTTTTTTATTTTTGCGTCAGATGCACATTGTAGTGCTACATACACGTCAGAAAAATTGAGGGTATCTTTGACCAAATAAAAGTGCTAGATTTTTTTTTAATATTATATTTGACTTCAAAATTTTCCGTTCATCGGCTTTAAAACAATGTTGCGGTTTATTTTATTTGAATTTTATTTTTGCGTCAGATGCACATTGTAGTGATTCATACACCTCAGAAAAATTGAGGGTATCTTTGACCAAATAAAAGTGCTAGATTTTTTTTTAATATTATATTTGACTTCAAAATTTTCCGTTCCGAGGGTATCTTTGGCCAAATAAAATATCGAGGTTTACTTTATTTATATTCATTAAGTACGTAAAATATAAAAATGTACTTGAGTGGGCATACACGCATGTGTAATGCTTTATTTAATTAGGTTATGCGTATCCGCAAACCTGCCGCTGTTTACCCTACATGGTGAGGTATATCGAGGTTTACTTTATTTATTTTCAGTATGTACGTAAATTATTAAAATAATGTGTGTGGGCATACCCGCATGTGTAATGCTTTATTTAATTAGTTTATGCGTATCCGCAAACCTGTCGCTGGTTACCCTACATGGTGGGGTATAACGAGGTTTACTTTATTTATATCCAGTTAGTACGTAAATTATAATAAAATGTGCGTGGGCATACACGCATGCGTAGTGCTTTATTTTATTAGGTTATGCGTTTCCGCAAACCTGTCGCTGATTACCCTACATGGTGGTGTTTTTATATTTACTAAGTACGTAAATTCTAAATAAAATGTGCGTGGGCATACACGCATGTGTTGTGCTTAATTTATTCGCTTATGCGTTTCCACAAACCTATCGCTGATTACCCTACATGGTGGTGTATTTATATTCAGTAAGTACGTAAATTATAAAAAAATGTGCGTGGGCATACACGCATGTGTAGTGCTTTATTTTATTAGGTAATGTGTTTCCGCACACCTGTCGCTGGTTCCCATATATGGTGGTGAATTTATATTCAGTAAGTACTTAAATTATAAAAAATGTGCGTGGGCATACACGCATGTGTAGTGCTTTATTTTATTAGGTTATGTGTTTCCGCACACCTGTCGCTGGTTCCCATATATGGTGGTGAATTTATATTCAGTCAGTACTTAAATTATAATAAAATGTGCGTGGGCATACACGCATGTGTAGTGCTTTATTTTATTAGGTTATGCGTTTGCGCAAACCTGTCGCTGATTACCCAACATGGTGGTGTATTTATATTCAGTAAGACGTAAATTATAAAAAAATGTGCGTGGGCATACACGCATGTGTAGTGCTTTATTTTATTAGGTTCTGCGTTTCCGCAAACCTGTCGCTGATTACCCTACATGGTGGTGTATTTATATTCAGTTAGTACGTAAATTAAAAAAAAATGTGCTTGGGCATACACGCATGTGTTGTGCTTTATTTTATTAGGTTATGCGTTTCCGCAAACCTGTCGCTGGTTACCCCACATGGTGGTGTATTTATATTCAGTAAGTACTTAAATTATAATAAAATGTGCGTGGGCATACACGAATGTGTAGTGCTTTATTTTATTAGGTTATGCGTTTCCGCAAATCTGTCGCTGGTTACCCTACATGGTGGTGTATTTATATTCACTAAGTACGTAAATTATAAAAAAAATGTGCGTGGGCATACATGCATGTGTAGTGCATAATTTTCTTAGGTTATGCATTTTCGCAAACCTGTCGCTGGTTACCCTACATGGTGGTGTATTTATATTCACTAAGTACGTTTATTATAAAAAAATGTGCGTGGGCATACACGCATGTGTAGTGCTTTATTTTATTAGGATATGCGTTTCCGCAAACCTGTCGCTGGTTCCCCCACATGTTGGTGTATTTATATTCAGTGAGTACTTAAATTATAATAAAATGTGCGTGGGCATACACGCATGTGTAGTGCTTTATTTTATTAGGTTATACGTTTCCGCAAATCTGTCGCTGGTTACCCTACATGGTGGTGTATGTATAAACACTAAGTACGTTAATTATTAAAAAAAAATGCGTGGGTATACACGCATGTGTAGTGCTTTATTTTATTAGATTATGCGTTTCCGCAAACCTGTCGCTGGTTACCCTACATGGTGGTGTATTTATATTCACTAAGTACGTAAATTATAAAAAAAATGTGCGTGGGCATACATGCATGTGTAGTGCATAATTTTCTTAGGTTATGCGTTTTCGCAAACCTGTCGCTGGTTACCCTACATGGTGGTGTATTTATATTCACTAAGTACGTTTATTATAAAAAAAATGTGCGTGGGCATACACGCATGTGTAGTCCTTTATTTTATTAGGTTATGTGTTTCCGCAAACCTGTCGCTGATACCCTACATGGTGGTGTATTTATATTCAGTAAGTACGTAGATTATAAAAAAATGTGTGTGGGTATACACGCATGTGTAATGCTTTATATTATTAGGTTATGCGTTTCCGCAAACCTGTCGCTGGTTACCCTATATGGTGGGGTATAACGACGTTTACTTTATTTATATTCAGATTATTTTCAATTTTTTTCCGTTTATTTTATCGTTCATTAATGCATAAATAAGTAAATAATTAAAAAAACTAGTCAATGCATAAATAAATAAATAAACAAGCAATTAAAACTACAAATAAAATATATATAATAAATAAATAAATAAATAAAAAATATTTTTTCCTTGGGTTATCACTATTGTATCCTGACCATTGATCCGTTAGTTCATTCCGTTAGAACGTTCGAAACTTCAGCCACATCACTTTGTTCCATACATAATTAATATGGTGAATTATTAGCATAATTAATGCAAATTTGGGGACGGGCGCTTTTGCGCCGTTCGACTTGATTACCGCAAACATACACACACCTACATTATGCGGGGACAACACTTCAGATAGTAGGAACGTGTGTATTTGGGGCGTTACTCATAATGTAACTTTAGACCCTATTACCAAGGCCGACAACGTTCGCTGTCCACAGTTCAATAGTTGTTCCAGAAATAATCTGTGCAAGTGAAGCATGGACAATGAACATAGCTGAAGACGGATAAAAGAAAAATTAACGGCATGTAAGTGAGGTCTCTTAGACGAATATATAGTAGAGCATTTGATAATAGGAAAATAAATGAAAATATAAGCTGTGGTGTAGACATACATGTCAGTCGTGTAATTCAATAAGAGTACAATACAATGATACATTTAGGATTTGCATATAACACATGAGATCCAACTGTCGATAGCGATAGTATTATGTATTGTTGAAGAATACGTACCTACCAAAATATACACCCATTAATCCAAATTATTGAATATTTTAATAGGCGTGATGACAGTAAGAAAAAATCATTGAAATTATGATTTTATAAAATAAAATATGTTATAAAGATTTGAAAAAATATATTTATTTTCATTTTAAAAGAGCGAATAATATTAATATTATTAAAATAAAAATACAAAATATGTTTGTCCGCCATTTTATGTGAAACACCAATCAGAGCGCATGACGTCACCATATTGTTAGTGTCAATTGTGTTTGTTACTGTCAACTGTAGTGTTGTTCGAAATGGCAATTTTAAACACGTATGATGGCCTTTGACGTTTGGACATTAATGAAGTTCTTTATATGCTTATTGCCTAAATAATGGTAAATATTATATTACTGAGAGCTAAACGTGGGGGAACAAATACTGTACTTCATTGTAAACGCGTACTTAATAAAATTCACTTGTGTCTCGCCGTGCGAAATTTAATCACTTATTTCTCTTTTTTTTTCGCGTGGTACGAAAACAAATACCTCAGTAGGTGTTTTTTTCGTCGTGTTTGTACATTTAGGGACCGCACAACACTTATGCACTTTTGAATTGATTATAAATACACAAATCGTCTTAGAATACATATAGTACATATAGTAGTGATATGTAGTTTACGATATCGTGACGTCATCGTCAGGGTCGGCAGCCGCCATGATACTACAAGCGTTTTTTGGCGTAAATGTCAAATTTGATTTTAAAATGGTGATTTTTGCTACTAAACCTTTATTTTATGTAGAAGTGTATATATATTTGAAAACAGTGAATGCGTAAAAACATCGTGAGATAGTTTTTCAAAATTAGTCATCATGCCCATTATTGACATATATTTTAATTATTGACATTTTGTTTGCTATACAAAACATGTAGGTAAGTATGTATAGGATAGTATGTAGGTCAGTCCTTTTTTTCCTGCCCAGAATATAAAAACAGCAAGATGTTTGGAGATGTTTCATACTAATGAGAATCCCCGTAGACATTGTGTAGTGTATTCTATCCAAAGACCTTATAATAATAAGGTCTTTGATTCTATCATACAAATTGTATGAAACTAATTTCAATTTTTATTAAAATTGTTAAAAAAATTTAAGTAGTACTGCTTTAATCTGCATATTTTTTTTATATAAAATAAAATTATCTAGTTGGGGTGTTTTGGCGATTTTAGATATTTTTAAAAAAATGGAAATATAGACATAAATTTACGACAAAAAATATCTTTTTATCAATATTTTTTTAATGAATGAATGAATGAATGAATAATATATTTCCAACAGTATAAATACTACAAAGGAACAAAATACAATTTAATTTATACCTAATTACAGTTTTACAATAAATTTTTTTTTTCACACATTTGGAAATTTTACTGCCTCGCTAGACATAGTCTGTTCTGAGGCAGTACTAGTTTAAAATTGCTATGGCTACTCTGCGATCATATGATTTGTTTTCTTTTTTTTCACATATTCCATTCACTTAGAACATCGAACAACCAGGATGAAAAACTCTAAAACCTCTATCTCAAAAAATCTAAGAGTACCGAGGCAGATCCTTCTCTTCCAATCTGCTTCAGCCAACGAGTAACGAGGTCTTTGAAATTTTTCCCATCATGCGATATGTTTTGTTCAATATCTATCATTATTTTATTATAGAGTCTTGGTGCCAAAAAACTATATTGACGCTGCGCATGTGTCGTTCTTGGTTGAGGCGGTCTTAGCTGATGTCTGTTTCTAGTGCCATGTATCAATATATAGTCCGGTTGTAACTCAGCAGTGTTTTTATGCAAATGAGACAGTATCAGTCTCATATAGAGCAGTCTAACATCCAAAAATCCGCTGCCTATATATATTTGTTCTGTGGGGTATCTTTTAGGTCTTCTGTGCATTACCTTTATTATTGATTTTTGTGTTCTTTCAATCGGAGCAAGTAGAGTTTTTGCCATCCCTCCCCAGCCTATTATTCCATACTCTAGACTACTTTTTACTTTTTTAGAAACACTATTTTTTAAAACAAATTCTTAATTTTGTATTTATCTATATTTATACAAAATTTCAGAGTTCTAACTTATGTGGTTTTTGAAATTTATGGAAATACAAAGTTTTTCAAAGACTTAAAAAGTTTTGTAGGCTTAAAATTTTCTATATTTTCTAAAATTAAAGGCTCTGTAAATCAAGCGGATCAAAATTTATAAGTGACGCACACACACATAGACACATTCATTCATTTATTCATTTATTCATTTACTCATTTATTCATTTACTTTTACATAAAAAATATTTAATATACATACAGCGCAAGTGACAACAATAAGAAAAATTTTAGAACATATAAAATTTCAAAATTACATTACATTTTACAGTCGGTATATCATACACTTTAATAATAAAAATACAATTTACAGTGGGAATGTAATTATTCCAAACTACTACGCTGCATTAAATATATTGTCTCATTGGACGCCCAACTAGGTAAACCTGTTTTAGGACGTCCGATAAGTAGTAGTACTTGTCAATTAGTATCAATAACCAGTATCAGCACATACATAATGATACAAAAATATGTAGGCTTTACAAAGTTGATAATCTGAAATATACTAGAGTGCAGTCAATATATTTTATACTATTATATTATTTTATTTTATACTATTACTTCTCGGGCAACTTACAGGTAGGTACTATGTCAAATATTAATTTAACACGCACCCAATAACATGTGGCCACATTCTGGAGACTTGCGATATTAATCGTCTCACATATCCAGACTGAAAACACAATTAAAAACTGTGTCTCCACCGGGAATCTAACCCGGGACCTTTGGATCAGCAGTCAGATACCTAACCAACTGAGTCGCTAAAGCCGACAATTATTACACAGGCGAAGCCTCTAAGTTGGTGTTTTTTTACTTCAAAGTTGAAAAAAACGAGCAAAAACTCTACTACTGCATACGAATCTCTCACACGGGACGAAGATAAATACTGTTGATTCATTAGGTGAAATAAATTCTCTTGGACGAATCGACAGTTGGATAATGCTTGGGTTACCCAGGTTTAGCAGTGCGTTTCAAATGTCTGCAGAGCACAGGGTCCATGGCTTTGCCGCACTCCAAACACAGAAGATAGCTAATGCAAGAATGAAGATTTGGGGGGCTATCAATTCCATTATTCAATAGGCTTGTCTCTCCAATTCACAAAAGATGGCCATCAATTGATGAAATTTAAGAGATATTTACGGTTTTACTATTTTGAATTATGTATGTATAATTTTGTATATATATTATAATACGGTTTGTGTAAGCATTGCACCCCCTGCTTACGAACTGAAATAAAAACTGATTATTATTTATATATGGTACTGGACACCTTCGAGAGGAGAGTGCTGCGCAGAATACTGGAGCCCGTGAATGATGGCGAAACCTGGAGAGTGCGCTACAACGATGAGCTGTACGACATCAACAAGGCACCCAGAATATCTGTACATGCCAGACTCAATAGGCTAAGATGGGCCGGACATGTGCAGAGAATGCCGTCATCACGGGCACCAAAAAGTATCCTGGAAGGGCACCCAGGTAGAAAAAGGAGGGTCGGGAGGCCAAGGCTACGGTGGGAAGACGAAGTTAAGAGGGATACTGCCGAACTGCTCCAGGCAACAAATTGGAAGGCCGAGGTGGGAGACAGAAGAGGTTGGAGGCGAAAACTCATGGAGATCAAGGCTCGATATGGGCCGTAGAGCAATCAAAGAAGATTATTTATATATGAGAATAAGATATATTGTGAGCAGAATGAAGATATGCCTGACGATGGTTTAGAGCAGTGATGGGCAAATTTTTTAAAGGGAGGGCCAAATAAAATTAAATACTATCTAGGCGGGCCGAAAAAAAATTGAAGCAAAATGATTTTTATAAGTGATAAACTTTATTTTTGATTTTTACATCATACACAACTTATATAGATTATACTCATATTATTACAAAAAAGTTAGAAAAATTGATTATTTCTTTAGAAGAGTATGACTTATGTGACAGATGAAACTGACTGAGCTTCTAAAAATTGTTCATAATCTGATGGAAACTGGGATGAGCTGATTCTGGGCCACCTTACTTTAGCATATTTACCTTCTTACTTAAGCAGAATATTCAGACTGCAATGAGTCAAGAAACTCTAGAAATTATCTATGATTGAGTGCTCGTGAACGAATGTTATTAACAAGCTTAATAACAACATCAAGCATATGCTTCATGTTTAGAGCAGATTTACACAGAACTTCCTGATGTATGACACAATGAAGAAACACTACCTCGTTCCCAGGAAATGATTCCTTAAATATGCCTACAAAACCAGATTTTATTCGAAACCATGTCGCAGGCCGGATTGACTACCCCGAAGGGCCGCACTTGGCCCGCGGGCCGTTCTTTGCCCATGACTGGTTTAGAGACATATTATGAAGAAAAAAATTGAATTGAGTTTGGCTCTCTGCCTATTCCGAATAGGGAACCGATGTTACGTTATGTATGTTTATGTACACTCATAAAAGAAAAATTACAAAAACATACATACACGAATAAATTATAGCCGTCGAACCCTTTTTAATCGTGCAAGTAATTGCCGTCATGAACATCCCTATATCTTTCAAATCCCAAGAGGACACGTCAAATATTATTTCCCATCAGCAGGTCAGATCGTCGTTGATAAATTTGATAAGATACAATATATGTAATTTACAAACTTTACATAACCTCAAAGCAATTAGGTTACGTAAATTTGATAAGATAAATATGAAATTTACAAACGATATAATATAACCTCAAAACAAACGATACGAGGTGGGCGTAGCTATAGCTACTAGCTATATAGAAATATCAAAAATTACATTGATAAGGGAACTCAATAAGAAGGCATAATTGGCGAACGTTACGCAAGCGCATAAAGTGATCACGTAAACCAGCCGATGACAGGTCGTTCCCTGTAGGAGCCTTGAGTTCCTGGTTCTTCTATAATATCCCAACTTCGTCTCTATTGATATGTCAAAAAGTTTGTCAATAAAAAAATATTATTGTCTTTTATAATTAATAAATAGATATTTGTTTCCCCTAAAAATTAAACAAATAAATTGATATATATCCACTGATGTATATCAGCGAATCCTGATTTAAGGGGGGGTCTGCTGCCAACGTACCTATTTTTCAATTTGATATACCATCATTATTTCTTATCAAATCGTTTTGAAAAAAATAATTTAGATAGTTTTGATATTAATAAACAAAAATAAACCTTAACTTTTTGACAATGTTTTCTATAAATTCTTGTAGAAAAATAATTGCATACCCCGATTTTCAACGTTTATCATATATTTTTAATAAACTATAAGGCGTAGAGTAATATTTTTTTTTTAAATTAAAGAAGACAAAAATATCTAGAAAAATATGATGTGACAAAACATTTATTTTCCATTCAGCGCCATTGCGTAATAAAAGTTTTTTTGGTTTATTTACTTAACCTGATGCGTTAATGCAACGTCATATCATATTTTTCCAGGTATTTTGTTCTTCTTTAATTTATAAAAAAAAAATATTACTCTATACCTTATATTTTTTTAAAAATTTAAGATAAATGTCTAAAATCTGGGTGTGCTTATTATTTTCCTACAAGAATATATACAGAACATAATCAAAAAGTTAAGGTATATTATTTCTCTTTTTTAATATCCAAACTAACTAGGTTATTTTTTTTCAAAATGATTCGTTTAGTAATAATGATGGTATATCAAATTGAAAAAATAGGTACGTTGGCAGAAGTCACCCTCTTAAATACACATTATAACTAACGATGATTAAATAAAGTAATTTATAATAAACTAATAAACAGTCACTTTTTATTGGATAGGTATCTATAGATTTTCGCTTAAAGCTACTTGAATTTGATTTATTCGCTGTGTTGCTATGTCAATTCCAAAATTATTATTTCTTGAGAAATTTTCAGAATCACTAATTATATAACAATATTTTCATGAATATTTTATGATATTAGTAATATTACCTTATGAATTTTTATTTATACCTCAATAAAAGTTCAATTTTGTGTTGTACATTTTTCATTCATTCTTCTATATCGGCGTGTCATTTTAATAACATCCTAAGATATTTATTGTTTTTAAGTACATTTTTTTATTTCCCAAAATTTCTCGAAAAAATGGAATGCCTTGTTGCTAATCTCTCTTAAAACGTTTTTAGGCTGTATTTGAATCCTGAATCAATAATATTTGACGATTTTATTTTTTCGTATCTCCGCATTTTTTATTTCGTTTGATGAAAAAAATGTGTAAATTTGCGAGTTGTCGTATCGAGCATGACTTTATATATTGTAAGACATGGCAGTTTGGACGTTTCTCCGAGTTTCGCCGTTTTCTTAATATTCCGGCTGAGGTTTAAATTACCATAATAAATTATCTCGGTGCGCAAAACCACATTGAAATATTTATGGAATTTCAGATTCACGCAACGAAATTTTCGTAAAAGTAAAAATACAAACGCAATCACCCAATTTGTCAATAGTCAACGTGACTCAAACAAATTTTGTATTTTAAAAAAACAAGTATTTGGTTGTATGGCATATAATGGTTTTTTTATTTTGATAATCTCGCAGAGAAACACTCGCTTATCACAAGTTTACACTCTGACCATAATCTTTGGAAAATCAATGAATCAGTATCATTTTAAATAGGTATGCTTTAAAGAAATATTTATTTGTTTAAATTTTATTCCAATGTTTTAACTATGAATTTTGCCGCTGAGGATGCTAGGTGTCTAGCAAAAGCATTATGGCATATTGAATTTCATTTTTGTTACCTCAAGTGTATTTTTTTATATTTTCATGTCTAAAAATTATTTTTATTTGATAATAACCAATAATCTAATTCTTTGTTACGATATAAACCACAATAAATGTTAACCAGAGATTTACAACATAATCATAACTAAAAAATTATCTATTCGTTGATAAAATTGAGGTATTTTGAATAAATATTTTATCAAAAAAAAAATTTAAAATGTGATTTTACCAATATACTCCCCATTCCCGATTTCACCCTTTTTGTATCTGAACCTTTTTTGTGTCGACTACTGTACCTTATGCTAAATCTTTTTACATTTTTTTTATATTACAACGTCTCTCGATTATATTCAATAAACCTAGGTGTAAAAAATTTCATTCTCGTTCACCGTTTATAGAGCAACTTTTTAACGTATAACTCAACACAAAACCTGTCCGCTAAAGCTATGTTGACCCTAAAAATAATTTAACTTAACTTATACCCGAAACTTTTCTCGTATTTTTTTTACACAGACCTGCAAAATATGTTATATATTATCATCGTATGGCGCAATAATATTTGAACACACAAACGTTTTTTTGCGAAAAAATAATTGAGTACGATAAATAATACGATTATTTTTTAATTTTATTTTTTCGCGGATAGTAACGATTTCACAATAAATAAGCCAATATTTTTTTAAACAAGGTTCTAGCAGGTAAAATTTTGATTGGTGTTGGGTATGGTTTATGACTTAGTACATTTTTTTAAATGTTGTATCCTGTGTATTCCAATAACAAATTTCAATCCAATTCATATCATATAATGTTTATAATGGCTTACGACATTCGGCTTAGTGACTGTGATAATGACCCAAAAAGGTGCCGAAAATTAAGGGTCATGCTGGGATTAAGTCTGAGAGACAGGGTGTGAAATAACGTCATCAAACAAGGAACAAAAATGTTTAATGTCGTTCACCGCATTCTTACACCGAAGACAGATGGCCGAGAATACTGTTTGCTTGGAGACCACGAATGACAACCAGAGGTGCTGGGATACCGCCAATGAGATGGAGGGATGACACTAGCCTTCATGCTGGTCCCAATTGGACAGAGTGGCATTGATGGAGATCGAGGAGGCCTTCGTCTAGGAGTGGATGGGATTAGGCTGAGAAGAATAGAATAGAATGCTTACAAGATTTCTATATACAATATTTATTTAGGTCACATACCACTATAACAACAAAAATATTAACTATCTAGATATGATATTCCTAAGCAAATAAGCCACCCGTTCGTTTTTTTACTCCTCACTTACCCAAGGAGTTATGATTTCGCAATTTTTAAGGGTATTTTTTACTGCAGATAATCAACTAGTATCATGCTGAGATTGTATTCTGAAAGTTTCATCACAATGTATCTGTGTGTGCTATGTACTGAGTACTTTAGGCTATGTACGGCGTGTTCATTTTACTTGATTTGATTATAGACTAAAATACTCATTCGATTCTATTCAAATTTTGCAAATTTGTTTATCTTATACTCACTTAGACCCCATTAGATTTTGAAGGATATCTGAATAGTAGGTATTTCTAGATTTTTTAACTGTCAAATATTTCAAAGTGACCCCAAGCTCGGGAAACTTAATCACTTTCATAAAATGGCATTGAAGAATTATTAAGTTTTCATAATAAAATATTTAAAAAACAAATGTAACAAACTCATTTCATGATAATGCTGAATATTTTCCATGCAGAATTTGAATACTTAATAGTGAGGAGGTTAGCGTTGGCCACAACCCACTCGTTTCGATAGTGTTCGAATTTTAAAAACTTAATTACAATTGCATAATTACAACAAACCTTACATTAATATAAGGAATGCGTAATGAATTTCACATTATATCCACTTTTAAAGAAGTGTAATTTTTAATTGGATCATTCCATAGTGTCATATAAATGAATAACGAGGGATTTTATTTTATCATTATATAATAATGTACTTAATAATTAGCATCAATAACGACATCTTTTTTTTTTGTATAGAATTTAAATACCTTTTTATGCCCTTATGAGTACCTACTTATATGAAATTCTCGAGATTCCCCAGATAAACATTTTTACACATATTTTCTTAATTATATCTTCACCGTCTTTCCTTGAGTTAATTCTTTCTTCGTTTGTCTCTTTATTTACCTTTATTTCCCATCTTTGTTTTTTTATTGCAGAAATTTTTCAGATAAATAATTCTCAAATTGGCGGGTTTATTCATAGGGGAAATCCTTAACTACAAAATTGGGGGTTTTTTGGTGAACGTATAACGAATGTAATGTTACGGTTATCGTAAAAAATAACGATACGAAAGATCCGAATGTCCTCATTCTGATGCCTTTTACGTATTATTGTCAAATTGAGGATTAAATTATAAACCGCAAAATTATTCCAAGACATTATACCGCTTTTTTTATAAAATCCGTATGTGGAATTTCAAAAAAACAAATGACTGAATCGCATATTCCAACTGTCGATTTGTTCAGGAGAACTTTGTTCTCTTAACATATCGACAATGTATCAAGCCAGAATACGCGAGAATTGTATGGAGAGGTCTACTTTTTTCACGGCTTTTCCAACTTTGAAGTCAAAAAACACCAACTTAGAGGCTTCGCAGCATATATGTTCCATACACGGATTTACTCAGAATTCGGAGTAGAACATTTCGTGTGTCTCTGTGTGTGTGTGTGTGTGTGTGTGTGTGTCTGTGTGTCTGTGTGTGTGTCCGTCCCCCCCTTATAACTTTTGATCCGCTCAATTTACAGAGCCTAAAATTTCAGAATATATAAACAGTTACAGGCCTACAAAACTTTTATACTCGGAATTTTGAATTTTTGTTTCAGTCAGGGGTTATCAACTTTTGAATTTTTATTTTATTTTTCCATATATCTCAGAAACCATAAACGCTAGAACGCTGAAAATTGGTACAAACATAGACAAATACAAAATCTCAAATGAGTTTTTTCAAAAAAATTCCAGGGTTTCTCAAACATTTTTTTATTAAGAAAAATATTTTTTTTATGATAAATTTATGAGTTTAACTGCCTATATTTCCAAAACTTTTACAATTATCGAAAAAAGCCGAAACACCCCAACTAGATAATTTAATTTTCTATAAGAAATATTAACATTGTAATAGAAGATCTCAATTTTTTTTTAACAATTTTTTTAAAAATTGAATTTAGTGACGACATCGCTTCATACATTTTGTATGGCAGTCGCCTATACACAATATGTAAGAAGACTTAATAGTTTGTTACTTCATCTCCAAACATACATACATACCATCATGCTATTTGCATATTCTGGGTAGGAAAAAGGATCTTCCTCCATACTATCCTATCTTGACATACATACCTACATATGTTGTATAGAAAACAAAATATCTGAAAATATTCAATAATTTGTATCTATGGGTTTATAGTTTGGTACATATTCTTCAACTATACATACTATCGCTATCGACAGTTGGATCTCATGTGTTACATGCAACTAGTAATAATAATGTTCCCGACATACTTCCTGCTTACTCTCTGCTAGCCATCTTATCACCATCGCTTTCCCATCATTTGGACAATATCATCATCCCATCTTCTCTGGGGTCTAGAGTGCATACTTTGAGTAGTGATGTTTTTGTGTGTATGCCATTATCCGTATGCCGCATACAAATGTGAAAATTTGTGTCCTATGTACAGCGCAAACTGAAAGGCTGATGAACTTATTGTAATGTACTTTAATATTGTTACCACATAATATGTGAAGTACATTAACTTAGAGCTGATTAGTTTTCGATAGACAACGGTTTATTTTTACTGTATGATTTCATCTGTTGACATTTTTAAAATGCTCTCATGTTCTGGAAAATCGAGATTTTCTTATTTTGTTTAAATTCTGTATATATATATATATATATATATATATATATATATATATATATATATATATATATATATATATATATATATATATATATATATATATATATATATATATATATATATATATATATATATATATATATATATATATATATATATATATATATATATATATATATATATATATATATATATATATATATATATATATATATATATATATATATATATATATATATATATATATATATATATATATATATATATATATATATATATATATATATAATAATTTCATAATATAATCACATCTGGCAGCATTCTCTGATTCAGTTTGGCTTAGTATGTAGGTAGTTATTCACACCATTCATTTTTATATTATTCAGTCAAAAATATCCTTATGTTCAAGCTATGTAGTATTTTTTGTTTGAGTTTATATTTATTTATTTATTCTTTGGTTTTTAATGTATGTACGTTCGTTTTTAATTTACCTTTATGTATGTTTTTATTTGTCTTTATATACCCTCTGCTACCGTTGATATGTCTAGATGTTTATAAATTGTATTTCTTTGGTTAATGCTGTGTCATGTAATATTTAATTTTGTAAAGGGCTTTGAGCCGTGAATCAATAAATAGTTACTTTAATATTGTGCACTGAAGATGAATAACTTTAACAAACTAATGATTTTTGTAATAACCACAAATAGGCATTGCCTGGTGGGATTTCTCTTGTTTATTTATATTAATAATTGTTGAATTATTTCTTTTCGTGTTATGTATATCTTTTATTTTTATTTATTTTTAATTTATTAAGTGGGTACATCGACAGACATCCAGCTCACAATTCTCACAAAAAGAAAACAATATTGGCTATTACTACGAGTGCTGGACGTCCAATTATGGATGCACACAAAATTACATGAGCTCTCACTCAATCACACACGCAAGTTACACAAGTACGTACATAAATTAGAAATAATTCGGCTACAAGAGTTAAGTAAAAAAGAAAAAGAAAAAAATAGTTACACAATTCAAAAAAAAAAAAAGTTATAGAATTTACATAAGTAGAAGCAAAAAAAAAATTATATTATATTATTTAACAGATTTTTAATTATCTCAATAGAGACGAAGTTGGAATTTTTTTCTGTAGGAGAACCGAGAAATCAAGGCACCTACAGGGCTTACGACCTGTCATCGGTTTACGTGATCACTTTATGCGCTTGCGCAACGTTCACCAATTATGCCTTTTTAATGAGATCCCTATCAATTCAATTTTGAAAGTTCTATTACTTTGTTATTGTTGTTTTGTTTTGTTATATAATTTCTTCATATTGTTTTGTTAATATTTTTTCTAATCAAGATGATTTTATTTTGTTTAAGAGAAATAAAGAATTTATTTATTTATTTACCGCCTACTCTTTGAGATTCAAGGCGAATATGTTTTAAAAATATTGGCAGTGTCGCCGTAGTTAAGTTATAAAAATTTAATAAGGTAGAGTAATTTTCCGAACGTAACAGGGTTTCCTTCTTTTAAGAATTAGTATATTATTCCGAAGATTCAATCTTTGAGCGAAATTATTCCATCGTCAAAATAAATATTTGTTTTTCTAACATCAACATCATCGTGGTCTCCTATAGCACTTGTATAAGTATAGCGCTGAGTATTGGTGCTGTTCTGTTAAAGAATCGAATAAGACCGGGGTCGGATTCACCATAGGTTCAAATATTCCAGTTTCACTGGGCGCGAAGAATTTACTGCGCCAAATTAAAATGGAAATGGAAGATAATTTAAGCCTAAATAGAAAAAAATATCTGGTTGAATTTTAATTAGGTACCACGAAATTGCCATTTCTTAAGATAAATATAGACAGACTAGTAGAGTGATTTAAAAAAAAATACTGATTACTCGACTGTGATGATTTATGCTCTGGAGATGCATTATATGTGTATTATAAAATTGTTCAATTATATTTACATTAAAACTTTTAACATTTGCGTGTATTGAGTTTACTAAATTATCTTTGGTTTATATATTTTATTATGAAAACTTAATAATTCTAAATGCCATTTTATGAAAGTGATGTGCCTCTTTAGTAATTTGAATACAAAAATATCAACTTTTTTCCTCCACCACCACCCGTTCTGCTTATGGGGACTAATAACGGCCCCTTGCAAAACTCTGAAAGAACACATAAAGAACATATGAAGAGTCCGGAGAACTCTAAAACCTTGCAGACACTGCACTTAATGTGCCAAAGAGAGCTAATCATGTTGAAACAACTGGCTCACTGCTCAATGATAGTGAAGATAATAGTGCACCGAATTTAAGACAGAAAGTCTTGAAAGCCCTAAAGTTGCTCTTCGTGGCTACAAGGTCCGCATGTCCAATGGGTCCAAAGAAATTCCCACGGACATCGTCGTAGAGTTCTCGTCGGAAAGTTGACACGGAGAAGTTAGTGCATTCCCATAGGATATGCTCAGAAGTCTGTTCAGGGTCAACTATTAAATTTCCTGAGGTCGGGGTCACTTTGAAATATTTGAGAGTAAAGAAAATTGAGAAGCACTATTCAGACAATACCTAATAATAATACTTAATAATACTGCATAATACTTGTCGATAATCTTTAATAAAAAAATAACCTTAAAAATTGCGAATTTACTATATACTCACTATATACAATATCGAAAGCATTGCAAGGTGCCCAGGACCAGAACATAATTCGCACATAGGCACTTCTCATTTTTGGCACCCAGGTTGTTTAATTCAATTCAAGATAAAAATGTTAACCTTGGTAATCCTGCATTTAAGGGTTGTTGACGGACTGGTTGCTAAAAATGGGAAGAAAGCAAACTGAAAAAATGTTTACCTATGTCCCTACCTAGTACACATGAACATGATGTGTTTGTGAGTGTGTGTGTGAGGGTGTATGTATGTGTGTGAGGGTGTGTGCGCGTGTGTGTGTTGGTGTGTGTGTGCAAAACAGGCCATATAACTAGTTTTGTTTAGTGTTTTTATTTATTGTTTGATATATTTTTGTTTGGATACATAAAAATCATGTTGCTATATAAAATACGCATTTTCATGGAAACTGTACGAAATACGATGAAAATATTTTATATAGATCGAAATGAGATCGTTAAGAAGAATTTGTAATAGAACGATGTATGATAGAGTTAGAAATGAGGTCACTAAAAAAGAATGTAAGATGAAGAAAGATGTAGTAACTAGAATGAAAGTTAACACACTTAGATGGTTTGGTCACGTGGAAAGAATGAATGAAGAACGCTTGACGAAAAAAATATATAAGGCTGACAGGAATGGAAAAAGAGGTCGGGGGCGCCCAAGAAAAGGATGGCACGACCATGTGAATGATATTCTGAAAGAAGGAAATGTTAGAAGTCTGAACAATAGAAGAACATGCATGAGACGTAGCATGAATGTTGACGAGGCGGTGAATGTATGTCAAGATAGAATAGTGTGGCGTTCTGTTCTCTCTGCCTACCCCGCGAGGGACATGGCGTGATGGTATGTATGTATGTATATTTTATATAGAAGTATTTTTGTGATTGTGAAATATTCCACCTCGGTACATGCAAAGCCTAGTGAGGTGGATATATAATAATATGTAAATATTGTATATAAATGTATTGATGTGATTGTGAAATATTCCACCTCGGTACATGCAAAGCCTAGTGAGGTGGATATATAATAATATGTAAATATTGTATATAAATGTATTGATGTGATTGTGAAATATTCCACCTCGGTACATGCAAAGCCTAGTGAGGTGGATATATAATAATATGTAAATATTGTATATAAATGTATTGATGTGATTGTGAAATATTCCACCTCGGTACATGCAAAGCCTAGTGAGGTGGATATATAATAATATGTAAATATTGTATATAAATGTATTGATGTGATTGTGAAATATTCCACCTCGGTACATGCAAAGCCTAGTGAGGTGGATATATAATAATATGTAAATATTGTATATAAATGTATTGATGTGATTGTGAAATATTCCACCTCGGTACGTGCAAAGCCTAGTGAGGTGGATATATAATAATATGTAAATATTGTATATAAATGTATTGATGTGATTGTGAAATATTCCACCTCGGTACATGCAAAGCCTAGTGAGGTGGATATATAATAATATGTAAATATTGTATATAAATGTATTGATGTGATTGTGAAATATTCCACCTCGGTACGTGCAAAGCCTAGTGAGGTGGATATATAATAATATGTAAATATTGTATATAAATGTATTGATGTGATTGTGAAATATTCCACCTCGGTACGTGCAAAGCCTAGTGAGGTGGATATATAATAATATGTAAATATTGTATATAAATGTATTGATGTGATTGTGAAATATTCCACCTCGGTACATGCAAAGCCTAGTGAGGTGGATATATAATAATATGTAAATATTGTATATAAATGTATTGATGTGATTGTGAAATATTCCACCTCGGTACGTGCAAAGCCTAGTGAGGTGGATATATAATAATATGTAAATATTGTATATAAATGTATTGATGTGATTGTGAAATATTCCACCTCGGTACATGCAAAGCCTAGTGAGGTGGATATATAATAATATGTAAATATTGTATATAAATGTATTGATGTGATTGTGAAATATTCCACCTCGGTACGTGCAAAGCCTAGTGAGGTGGATATATAATAATATGTAAATATTGTATATAAATGTATTGATGTGATTGTGAAATATTCCACCTCGGTACGTGCAAAGCCTAGTGAGGTGGATATATAATAATATGTAAATATTGTATATAAATGTATTGATGTGATTGTGAAATATTCCACCTCGGTACGTGCAAAGCCTAGTGAGGTGGATATATAATAATATGTAAATATTGTATATAAATGTATTGATGTGATTGTGAAATATTCCACCTCGGTACAGGCAAAGCCTAGTGAGGTGGATATATAATAATATGTAAATATTGTATATAAATGTATTGATGTGATTGTGAAATATTCCACCTCGGTACAGGCAAAGCCTAGTGAGGTGGATATATAATAATATGTAAATATTGTATATAAATGTATTGATGTGACTGTGAAATATTCCACCTCGGTACAGGCAAAGCCTAGTGAGGTGGATATATAATAATATGTAAATATTGTATATAAATGTATTGATGTGATTGTGAAATATTCCACCTCGGTACGTGCAAAGCCTAGTGAGGTGGATATATAATAATATGTAAATATTGTATATAAATGTATTGATGTGATTGTGAAATATTCCACCTCGGTACGTGCAAAGCCTAGTGAGGTGGATATATAATAATATGTAAATATTGTATATAAATGTATTGATGTGATTGTGAAATATTCCACCTCGGTACAGGCAAAGCCTAGTGAGGTGGATATATAATAATATGTAAATATTGTATATAAATGTATTGATGTGATTGTGAAATATTCCACCTCGGTACAGGCAAAGCCTAGTGAGGTGGATATATAATAATATGTAAATATTGTATATAAATGTATTGATGTGATTGTGAAATATTCCACCTCGGTACAGGCAAAGCCTAGTGAGGTGGATATATAATAATATGTAAATATTGTATATAAATGTATTGATGTGATTGTGAAATATTCCACCTCGGTACATGCAAAGCCTAGTGAGGTGGATATATGATATGTAAAAAATGATATAGTTAATTTTTATTAATAAATAAATAAATACTATTTTTACGATATACCCCACTATACATATACTCTTGGGTTAGAGATGAGCAAAAATAGTGCGCCAGACTATGATGACAGTTGATGCGGTCCTGGTTGGGCCCCCAGGGCGGTAATCCCTCCCGCGGCATCGAATCGCTTCCCTTGATCCGTGTGAAAATCAAATTAAACCCCCCCCCCCCCAATATGGGTATCCGTCCCGCGGCACCGACTCCCATTATCCCAATTGGTTAACAACAAGGATTTACTGCCTACACTTACTAAAAATGCCCTTACTACGGTCCGACGATTTTCAATATTTTTTTCTTCGCCGCGGCGTATTTTTCTTTCCACAATATTTACCCAGCATCGGTTGTGCTGACAAAAAAATGTTTGCATACTCTGAATATTGTTTAAACAACGTTTATTTTCACAATGTTTTCCCATCCACAAAAACAGAAATTTTTGCCGAGCTTAAATTTAAATAGAAATTATATATATTTTACGTGCATTGACAATATTCGCTTCTGATTAAGCAATTTTTGTTGTATTTAAATATTTTTTTTATATTGGATTCTTTTAGTTGTAACAATTTGATACTAATTATCCGCCATAAATAATTAATGTTTATTTCAGAAAGCTTCACTTTCTGTTTCAACAGAATGGACGGCTTGATAAGGAGATCGAAAGAAGAGTTATGGCAGGAAATAGAGTAAATTTCGCACTAAGACTAGTTATAAATGATCGCAACATATCAAAGGACGCAAAAGTTGCCGTCCATAACGCCATCGTAGTGCCAACCTTGACGCATGCAAGTGAAACCTGGACATGGCAGAAGTCGCACGAAAACAGAATAAATGCAGTTGAAATGAGATCCTTAAGATAAATATATGACAGGATAAGAAATGAGGACATAAGAAAAGAATGTAAGATGAAGATAGATGTTATTCATATAATGACAGAAGAGACATTAAGATGGTTTGACCACATCGGGAGAATGAATGAGGAACGCCTGACAAAGAAAATATACAGTGCGGACAGGAATGGAATGAGAGGTCGGGTCAGCCCAAGAAAGGGATAGCACGACCATGTGACCTGAAAGACGGAAATGTTAGAAGCGTGAGCAATATAATAACATGTATGAGACGATGCATGAATGTGGACGAGGCGAGGGATGCGTGCCAGGATAGAATATGTGGCGTTCGGTTCTCTCTGCCTACCTCACAAGAGACATGGCGTGATGGTATGTATGTATGCACAGCTTTGAAGCCAAAAATGTTTAACTTGTTAATTTTGTCGACGGATAATTCGTGGTGAAACTCCATTATACTAGGTATAAATGAAAACACTAATTAGTTTTAGTTTCACTATTTAATTTTAACACTGGCACTGACCGGTATCGATCTGAAGATCATCGTCAGAGTGCGCGAAAATGAAAGTAAACAGAGTTTAAATAGATATGACTGAAATATTGGTACACAACCTTTTTTTTTTTTTTTGTAAAGTTCTATCAGTTCGATTAGTATTGTCAGAAAGAACTGATGAAGAAAACTGGCAAACAAAACAGTATGGTAAATATGTGTGATGTATACAAAGTTTGTATACATCACACATATTTACCATACTGTTTTGTTTGCCAGTTTTCTTCATCAGTTCTTTCTGGCAATACTAATCGAACTGATAGAACTTTACAAAAAAAAAAAAAAAAGGTTGTGTACCAATATTTCAGTCATATCTATTTAAACTCTGTTTACTTTCATTTTCGCGCACTCTGACGATGATCTTCAGATCGATACCGGTCAGTGCCAGTGTTAAAATTAAATAGTGAAACTAAAACTAATTAGTGTTTTCATTTATACCTAGCAAAAATGTTTAGTTTAAAAAAATAAATAAAAATATAAAACAGTATGCTGAGCAGTATTTAGAAATGAAAGCAATATGCAATTGACAACTTTTAAAACTGAAAAGCATCATGACGAAACTAATAGTATGCACATCATGATACTTGTTGAGAAACTGATGGAAAAATATCTAAATATTTCTGAAATCATGACTACATTACACTAGGCAGTTCCATACTAGAGAAAAATGATCATTTTAATAATAATAATTGTAAACACTTCATTATACTCTACGCAAGTAGATACCGAGTTAATCGCAGCCCAGATAAGCATATTTGTTTGAGACATGAATTTAAATATATCTTTCTTTTGCTGGGGATCGAACCCAGGACGCCCGCATGGAAGCAAAACGGCTTACCGACTGTGCTAGGGCGGTCGACTCTTCAATCAATTGCATGTGATAAGCTGGTAAAACACGCTTTCAGGTAGAGCTCGCCAAGTGAAATAATACGGGTGACATCACCTATGAATGAACCAATTTTAGTACCTACAGAGATGTATATTATACATACTCTGAATCGGCCAATGAAATCAGGCCGTTCGACGTTGTACAGCGTATTGCGTGTCACTTTTGTCATATTATTTGCAATCATGGTATATAAAACTATCACCCGCATTCTCTCATTTGTCGAGATCTAATAAGTCCACTACACTATGTCGTATGTACGAAAACGTCTAAGTCAACGGGCGACCTTGGATAAAATGATTTTATCCACGCAGTGTGACGTAATGAAACCCATAAATGCATTCAACTTTTTGACATTTCTCATTTACTAAAATTCAGACGAATCAGAATAGGACATACATGTTTCATTGCAAAAAAAATATATTAGTATGTTCCATTAGTAAACCAGTGAATCTAAGCTATGGCTGAAGCGAAATTTCGTGGGTAATTGTACATTCAGGGCATGAAGTTACCTCAGAATCCAATAACATCTAATTTCAATAAACTACCTCTGAAGATCCCAGATCAAATTCTTTGTTTCGCTAAGAATCCTTTTTAATTTCTAGGTCGAAAATCGATTAGTTTTATAAAAATCTACACACAACGTAAAAATTAAGTTTTATGAATGAATCGGCCTTCATAATCTTAAGATATTATTCTTCTTCAGCCTGTTCTTTTTCCATTCTTGGACATAAGCCTTCCCCTTGATTCTCCACAACTCCCTGTCTTGGGAACACTGCATCCATCTCCCTCCGGCACATTTCTTGATGTCATCAGACCACCTTGCCTGGGGTCTGCCAACACCTCTTCGGCTTGTTGGCGGTCGCCATTCTACGATATTATATAACTCCCTTTAATAATTATATGGGTAATCATGAGGGTTTTGATTTCACCGTTTGACCAGACTTGCCCCCCCCCCCCTGGAGATAAGTTGAATTGATAGTACTGTAATGAACTATTATTTATTTATTTCCAAGACCTTTACTTTAGTATATAAGGTCAATGATTTATTTATATTGTTCGCTTTTTGAATGTTAAAAATGTCACATTTAGCAACAAAATATGGTTGCTAACACACAGTAAGAAAAATATAGATATGACATAAGGTACGATTTAAGGCTAGGGGATTGGTCTACAAAATGAGGTGGAACACATTTATTCAACATTTTAATTTATAAATCGGACACATTTATATGGCAGTAAAATTAGTTGATTTTCCAAATTCAAATCCCTTTGTTAAAAACATGTTATATAAAACATGTAACCTTTTGATACTAGTTGCATGTAACACATGAGATCCAACTGTCAATGGCGATAGTATGCATAATCAAAGAATACATACCAAACTATAAACAACACAAATTAATAAATATTTGAAGATCTTTTATTTTCTATATAAAACATGTGATATGTTTGTCAGGATAGGATAGTATGGAGGTCAGTCTGTTTTTCCTACACAGAATATGAAAATAGCATGATGGTATGTATGTATGTTTGGAGATTTAAGTATCAAACTATTTAGTCTTCTTATATATTGTGTATAGGCGACTACCCATACAAATTGTTTGAAGTGATGTCGTCACTAAATTCAATTTTAATAAAAATTGTTAGAAAAAAATTGAGATTTACTTCTACAATATTAATATTTTTTATAGAAAATTAAATTATCTAGTTGGGGTGTTTCGGCTTTTTTCGATATTTTTAAATATTTGGAAATATAGGCAGTTAAACTCACAAATTTATCATAAAAAAAAATATTTTTCTGAATAAAAAATGTTTGAGAAACCCTGGAAATTTTTTGAAAAAACTAATTTGAGATTTTATATTTTTCTATGTTTATACCAAATTTCAGCGTTCTAGCTTTTATAATTTCTGAGATACATGGAAAAACAAACCAAAATTTCAAAAGTTGATAACCCCTGACTTAAACAAAAATTTACAATTCTGAGTATAAAAGTTTTGTAGGCTTATAACTGTTTATATATTCTGAAATTTTGGTCTCTGTTAATTGATCGGATCAAAAGTTATAAGGGGGGACAGACAGACACACAGACACACACACAGACACACAGACACACTAAACTCACATAAAATGTTCTACTCCGAATTTTGAGTAAATCCATGTATGGGAACATATATGCTGCGAGGCCTCTAGTTGTTTATTAGCAAGCAAAAAGTCCACTACGCCATACAAAATTTTCCTTCGTACACGCATCTTGGCTTAATAATGTCGATTCATTCAGAGAATTGAATTCTCATGAACGAATCGACAGTTGGATCAGAATTCAGTTCCTATTGTTACAAATTTCTTTTTTATATCCTAAAATATTCAAATACATTTTATAGATTGCAACCAAATCACCAAATGTACCAAGAAATCGTGTCTATAGATTATTGTATGTGGATTGTTTTAAATGAACCATAAAGTAAAAAATTGATGTAACAAATTAATCAAAGTTATAATAACGTATCAAATTAATCATTCAGTAAAAAAATTACGTTACAGATTGATCCTATAGTTAAAATTAATGTAACTAATCAATCATAAAGTAATAATTAAGTGCAATGATGAATAAGTAAAACAATACGAAGCAGAATCCGAACCTGGATTTTACTTCTAAATTAATGGCCTAGCATCGTCATTTAACCACTCACCCATAATGCGGAGTCAAAACTTATAAGAGATGAAAACTTATAAGAGAATCATATAAACAATGGATGGTTGAAATATTTGTCGTCAGTTCAAAATCGCCAGTTTCACAGACTGCAAGGATATATTCATTGTATTTATTACAATATTAATATTAATATTTTGTAAAGTGTATATAAAAGCGTGAACATTTTTAAACAATTTAATTATAAAATGAGACTTAGCTCATTATCGTTTAATATTTCTAGTTTTGTGTGTTTACGAAGGATTAAATAAATGAAAATTAAAACAAAAATAGGTATTTAGTGTAGGTTTACTCAAAGCTACAAAATCGTTTACAAATTTTATTGAAACAAAATTAAATACGAGGCCTTATTTGTTTTACCTACCACGTTTGAATGTACACATATTAAATTGCTAACGAATCAAGTCTCGAAACATATTACAAACTACCTCGGAGAACATGTATCAAAGTTTCAGTATTGAAATGTAGGTACTTAACGTAAACAACATTCTGAAATACAATTTTCACACTTACAAACAAGTTAAATAACATTTGTTGTTGATTTTGGGCAAATATCAGCGTTAAATAAGCCAAAGTTTTGATGTCCGCAGTTGTGTATACATTACACAGTAGTTGTCGGTGAACCCTTCTCTGGAATTCCATTCCACGTTGATATATCCAAGTCAACATATGACAGCTCCATCTGTGTTCATTTCACATCAAGTGGTTCAGGAGACGACATACTAACATATTAGTTGTTGCTTCTCGGAAGGACAATTCAATTTATAACACAAGAATCTCAAATCTGATAATATATCCTGTCACATAAGCTTTAATCATTCGTCGATCTTTCTTTTTCATCAAAATCCAACGTACAACGTAACTCAAAGTTCAATCATGATTAAGATCTTTTACAATTCTTCTTAATTCAAACCAGAATAAATCATTGAAAGTCAGTTAGGTATTCCAATTATTATTTTAGTAAACTGTTCAGTGACGAAGTCAGAAGTTTTAATTATGAACTAGTTTTTTATACCCGGCGAAGCTAACTCATCAAGAAAATCATTTTTGTATTTTTTTTTAAATCCTATTTGTAAAACTGTTGATTTGTTATTGTATTCAATACAATAACAATTAAAAAACCATATTTATTCAAGTTTTTATAAAAATAAGTATATTACACTACAAAAAAATATATGTATAACTGTAACTGTAAGCATGGAAACGAATATTAACAAAATTTTTACACAGAAAAAACTTCATTTAAAATTAGGAACCACAATCTACTTAAACGAACTTGTCACGTGTTGATATTGTGTAGTGTATACTGCCTTGACAAATTGTATGAAACGATGTCGTCAACAAATTAAATTTTAATAAAAACTGTTGAAAAAATATTAAGATGTACTACTACTTAAATTAAATTATCTAGTTGGGGTGTTTCGGCTTTTATCGATATTTTCAAAAATTTTGTTAAACACAAATTTATCAGAAAAAAAATATTTTTCTGAATAAAAAAAACTATAAATATATTACTGGATAAAAATATTTTTCTGAATAAAAAAAGAAAAGGAAATTCCCTTAAAGAAATCGACAGTTGGACAAATATTAGCTTACGAAAAAGAACAATTTTTGACAGTTCATTCGTTGAAACGTGATTTTGAAAATTGTCGAGAAAATGAAAAATAACACAATGAAACAGAAAAATGTTATTTTTTTGTCTACTTTACTCACTGGTCGTAAATGAAAAGATATGCAGAATGATATATGAATTTTAAAACATTCTAGTATATTAATGATAATAGAAAAAAAAAAAATACTCACATAAATATACATGTATTAAACTCTCCTTAGATTATATAAACATATAAGTACTCTCTATGGAGATTGTGGGATTTCTAAAGTGATTTTTTAATAAAAAAATATAAAATGCAAGACAATTTCGATTGATTTGTGAATAATAATAAATTTAATAATTTTGACTGTCGTAGCATCGATAAGTTGTTTGACTATTGTGTCGACGTTTGGGTTCCATTACTAGCTCAGGTGAATACACTGAAGTA
Organism: Molanna angustata; assembly: GCA_963576475.1. NCBI lineage: Eukaryota > Metazoa > Arthropoda > Insecta > Trichoptera > Molannidae > Molanna > Molanna angustata. Next base: position 34,529,331 of record OY754967.1, on the reverse strand, counting down.
CTTTTTGACTGATCTTAAAAAAAAATCATCAATCACATATGGTTTGGCATATGTATTTATGATTAAAAAAAATACTTCCATTACTTCAACTCATTAAAAACATTATGATTTTATTGAACCTTGAGTAATAATCATATATTTCTCTTGAATTAAACTGAAATCTTTCTCTTTTCAATTCTTTCTTTTATCTTACGAAGAACATTAAAGTCCATACAAGATTAATTGTTTTGAACATTAATCTTCCACATCTACAACTAAAAATAAGTTGGGGTCTAAATCAAAATTGACCATCCCAATATCACGAGTTACTAAGAAGGCTTCTAGATTTTTGAAAACACCTCTGGGAAATTTCAGCAAACAATGACTTTATTCTGTATTTTATTAAGGCTTAACATATTATAAGCGTAAAACGAAACTATACCCCAAAGATTCCCGAAAATATAGAAATATTTATAGTTTTGTAAGAAATATTTCGGAGATTATCATATTTCAACATTTTTTCTGATCCCTAAACCGCATTTTCGTCGTTTTTTTATTTAAATATTTCCATGTGTACTTTGGTAAATTTACTAAACAGAAAATTAGGTACGAGGAAAAAAATACATAAATTCTCAGTAGTAACAACTTTTCTAAACTCCATATTCATAGTGGTTGAAAACGATACAAACAGCACACCTTCAAATAATCTGGTTAAACTTCAATTCTTCAACCTAAGACCCTTGATGTATAAAAATAAATTCCTGAGTTTCAATTCTAAGAAAATAAAATATGTAAATGTGAATCAAATTATTTTTGTCCACCAGCAAATAATTAACAAAAAAAAATTATTTCAAAAATGAACGTTAAACAAAAACATTGTCTTTGGTCGTTTCGATACATTGAAAAGTCTAAATAAACAAACGTGTTTGCAATTGTATCGTAAAAAAAATGTGTTTTTTTCCGAAGCTCGCAACAAACGCAATTTTCAAAAAGGGTTCAGTGATTTTTAATGTTGGTTTTCGAGTGATTTTAATACGCCAGGCTAAATAAACTGGTCGCTGTCAAATAAAAAATATAACACGATGCTTGTTCAAAAAAGACATTGAAGAATATGTGGAAATTATACTGAACAATAGCCGATCAGTTTTCAAATCTGTATTTTTTGTTATATTCAGTTTTGATTTAAAAAGGTTACTCCAAAGGTCCCGGTGTTACAAACAAATTTACGCAACATTTGATTTTTTCCCCGTCGGTAGTCAATGATATTTTATGTCAAATATTTAACATCTCAATAGAGACTAAGATGAAATATTATATGAGAACTGGAACCTTCAGGGCGTACGACTTGTCTTCGGCTGGTTTACGTGAATACTTTATGCCCTTGCGCAACGTTCACCAATTATGCCTTCCTATTTAGCGTCTATTTATTTTATTTATTTATTTATTTATTTATTTATTTATTTATTATTTAGAAAACAAACAGGATACAATGTTATAAGGATAAATACAATAGTATACAACAGTAAGGAAAGTTCATTGTACCCCAATAATATGTTTTCACATAAGATATAGGGTGAACTTGTTTTTGACTTATTTAGTAAGTTTAAAAGTAATTAATATAATACTTGTATGTAGTGTGTATTAAGTAAGTGGATATGTGTTATATTTGATGTATATGTATTATATATATTGTGTATATATTTATGCGAGATAGATTGTGAATGAATGTGACTATTTATCGAATTTTTGTAATATGTATGTTCTGAAATCCGCCTGTGATTTATGTACTATATCGAAATGTTTAAAATATGAATTGTAGTTGGAGCAACTTCGTCTAATGTAATTATTTTGTGAGTAGTTAGTGTTACGTCGGTCGACATAGAACAAAAACTGAGATCTGAAATTGCGTGATGGACAGTAAAAATTTAATTTAGAAAGTAAGTAAGGCGAGTCTACACGGTTATGCATAATTTTGTGAAGGTACATCATGTCTATAATTGTTCGTCTGTTTTCAAGATTATAAATATTATGGTGTTTTGCAGATTTCCGATAGTTGGAGAAATATAATTTACCACGATAGTCCAAATGTTTCAGGAATTTATTCTGTACTGCTTCTAGTCTATTGATGTATGTTATTAGAAAAGGATTCCATACAACTGATGAAAATTCTAGTACACTCCTGACATATGCATGATACAAAGTTATAAGTGTTTTTTCTAATTTAAAGGGTTTTGAGATTCTCAAAATATGCCCTCTAGTGTATTTTTTATGCGTATGCGTGTCCCATTGAGTGTCTATGCGAGAATAATATCCCTCGCATACAAATCTCGCGTATCTTAGTTTGATAATTTGTCGATATGTTAAGAGAAATAAATTCTCTTGAACAAAATCGACAGTTGGATAGTAAAAAAAAATAAAGGTTAATTTGATTCCTAATATTCAATCAATAAATTTAAGATGAAATCGTTTGTTACCGTAAGTGACACACATCATATGTTTCCAAGGCTGTATGGATGTTTTTCTCTAAAACAAATAATCTAATAGCGTCCCCTTGTAATTTATTACGTCCAAGGAACATTAGTTGAATTGGATTCACTTATCTGTAAAATATGTAGATAGTTTTTTGTCGTTCTGTTACTCTTTCGGACCCAATTTGATGAAAACCATTTTACGCCAACTTGTATATCTAGTTGGCGTATTTTTAAACATGTACATAATTTGATTGAAAGAAAAAGGAAAACTTAAGATCTCGTAAATATATGAATTAATAAATAATGTATTATTTTTTATATTCTCATATGTTGATTATTTTCAATTAATATCGATTCAAATAATGTATATTTGGTTAATATATTAAAAGCAAATAACAAACTGTACAAAAATTTATATATCGAAAATAAATGTTTTTACCATTTTAAAATCGTAATAATGGGTATTTTATTTTCCACTTTTTATATTACACATTTTCAGTAAAATAATTTTGATTTTCAATTCAGATCATTTATATTTTTCAAAATATATAAATATTTGGTTCTAAAATATATTGTTTTAGTGAAAATTCAACATTTGCCACCATTTAAATATTATCATACAATTCAAACTTTCTTTCAAAAAACTTTTAAATATAGGTTTTGAAATATGCTGCAATTTTATGTTGCTTTATGAATATAATTTGATGACCGAAGGTTTAATTTAGTTTTATGGGGAATATTTTTGGACCTTGTGTATTTCATTAGGCGGATGAAAGTCGTAAAAGTATTCATTAAAAAATGAAGAAAATCGCGAGGTATAATATGTATTATAAAATCACGGCGAGGAAATTTCGCCTCAAATGTTGCAATCAACAAAAGGAAAATCGTTTGTGTCTTTCCTGTCTTCTATGAATTAACTTGGGTTTTTAAAGATTGGCGTAGAGGATTTCTTTGAAGTCAAAATTTGTAAATTTCCTTAATGAAATTTTCCATGTTAAACAACGTACATTTAAATTTGTCTGTCTCTAAAATGTAGCCACGTGAAAATAATTACATCCGAGCTTTTTGTTAATTGTACTAATTAGCGAACGTGTTTCAATATACCTACGTACTCAATTAAGTTGAACAAAAATACGCTGAATCATTTCACAATTTTATAACAATACAAATATTGTTCTTGTTTTAAGTTGTATATTTATAACGAGTATCACTATCATTTTTTATCCTAAACTGGATTTAATTTCATTTTACCAATTTAAAAAACGATACAGGCTTTTTTAAGGTGTTCAAATTTGATGTTTTTTTATTATTTAAATTGGGTTTCATTTCTTCAGTGTTCATCAATAAAACATCATCACAGAAGACGCAGATTGCTAATCTAGAGGGTTCCATGGACTTATTTTCCTGCAATGCATTTTTTCTTATTAAGAGGCCGATTACAGTCCCCATATGCAGAGCGAGTGGTGGTGGGGGTAGCGACAAAAAACCTTTAAGAATTGATCGTTGAGTCATTTATAAAGAACGAATCTAAACCGCTGTGCAATACCAGTGAGAAGTCTTTTGACAATCGTTCGCCTCCGGGTGACTCATGACTTTACAAACTCCAAAACCTTGCTACAGATAATCACAACGACGAAGCACATGAAACTCTCAAGATTATTTTGAATCTCAAATAACCAAACCGCAGATGTAATAAATCAAAAGTATAGGTCAATAAGAAATCCTTAAATAATGAACATGGTTTTATTCAACCGTGAGCTAAGGATAGGTCACATTATTAGTTGGCTGCTCCAGGTTTTGTATATTCTGAGTGGAAAACATTGTTTTATTTTGGGAACACAAACACGTAGGACTTAAATAAGTTTATCTCTACCTTTCAGGATAACGGAGAAGACAGCTCGATCTCAGTTCCTGGCGTACTACAGTTTCACAGCACTCAGCAATTCTCAAGGTGTGGGGTTTCAACCACGCGGGGGCACCAGAATACTTCACACAGGTACTTAATCATTGTAAAATTTATTATTTATCTTTAATTTAGTTATCAATGTGAATTTTTTTCTCAACAATTTCATTTTTACTAATAAATGTATGAAATTTTCACTGGTCCACTCACTAAAACTTGTTTTGAAATTGTGATAACGTATCTCATCATCATTATCATAAATGGCGTCACAGCCCATTACGGGCCTTGGCCTCCTCCAGCATTCCTCGCCATCTTCCTCTATCCTGACATGCTCCCCTCTAGTCCCTTACACCAACAGCCTCCACATATCGTTGCACACCATCCAGCCATCGGATCTTGGGTCTGCAGGATCTTTTTGGCACTCTTTCATCGCCCATTCTTTCCACGTGTCCTGCCCATCGCAGCCTCCCTATTATTATCACCTTTATAATGTTGGGCTCATTATAAATATTGTAGATAAATATAGCAGGACAGGTGCGACACTGCTCTTAGTTGGTTGCGGTTGCGGGTTGAACGGCTTTTGCGTTATTTAATTTCTATCTTTTTTTTTAAACTCTTCGCTCATACACATTAACTACTTCAAACAATTTATTTTATTTTATTTTTAAAGGTTTATTTTTCTTGTATATTCGTATAATATACCTATTCATTATTTTGTTTTTAACTTTCCAACGGTAGTTTGCATACACAGACTTGTTCATTATTTGTTGTTTTATTTTCTTCTTTGTAATTACATTAACATTTGAATTTCGATTTTATAACGATTTGTTGTTTACGGAGTGCCTTTTTCATTATCTTAAATTGATCATCTAGGGTAACAGTTCTGTTGAGATCTAAAATGGTCAAAACGAAACGTACCCGGAAGAGAATTCGCAAGACACTGGAATCTCTGTCACCAGTAACCCCGTCACCGCCTATTAATAGAATCAGAATGTCCAGCCCTGAAGCTTCGTCTGTCTCCGCTGAGAACCACATTGTGGTGACTCGCGTTGAGACCTCGAAGCAGTGCAGCAGTCCTCCGACACAGTCCGTGCCAGTATCGAATCCAGCAACACCATCTTCTCGCGATGAAGTACTGTCAGTACCAGGTTTCGAGCCAATCATTTATACTGCCTATGAAGCTATGTCTGCCCTACAAGACTCTTTAGCCACCTCAGATATGCCTAAAGATCATCAATTGGAGGTAAGTCGTAAGATAAATATTCTTCTTGCTATCATTGTACGAAATGACAGTCGCATGGCGGAATCATTGGGACGAGAAGCAGTTCTCAACGAACGCATCAGTGCTCTGATCAGAGAGAAACAGGGATTGCAATCTCACATCGAGACGCTCGAACTCGAGATGCGCCCTGTGATGCAAACTATTGCTGACAACGTTGTCACAAAACAATGTGATAGCTTTGCTTCGCGTTCGGCCGTAAGTGGCCCTCCGCCGATTACCAGAATCGGTTTCCCAGCGTTACCAGCCAAGCCCGCCGTTTGCATTTTCCCGACTAGAGATGATATAAGTTCCTCGGTAGAAACAAGGCGAGTGCTCAAAACAACGTTAAAGCCCAGTGAAATCGGTGCGCAAGTTACGAGCGTACGAAATATAAGAGGAAAAGGCATTGTTGTCAACACTGCCACTACCGCTGACTCCTTGAAACTCCTCAATGCACCAGCTTTAAAATCTTCCAAAGACCTCAGCGTCCGACTTGCTTCGAAACGAAACCCCAGATTACGCTTCAGTTTTGTTCCGCGTGACATGTCTCACGAGGAGTTCTTGGGAGTTTTTTTGTCCGTCCCGGATATGGGCATAAACCAGGAAGAATTTGTTAAGAGTGCTAGTTTCAGCCACTTTATGGGACCTCGCACTGGGCCTACCTGTGACAGAGTGTTTGAAGTACCGCCGACAATAAGACACAAACTCATTGAGTGCGGAAGAGTCTTTGTTGAATGGAGCGTGTGTAAGGTCAGAGACTTCATACCAATAAGTGTGTGCTCAAGATGCCGGATGTATGGCCATACAAGTAAGTTCTGCAAAGATCCCCCTCGCTGCGGCCATTGTGCTTCTGGTGAGCACGATTTTTCAGTATGTCCTGCTAAAGACAGTCCACCAATTTGTGCGGTCTGTTCATTTTTCAAAAAACCAGCCTCTCACAAATCTGGTTCTGATGAATGTCCAGCATTCCAGGCATCGTTGAGCCGCGCCCTATTGACAGTTGATTATGGCCAGTAGTATATCCGTATCAACAGGTCTCAGAATTGAACAGCTCAATCTGGGCCGACGTCGTGCTGCCACCTTGGAGCTTAAACAACTCGCCCATCAACTGAACATCGATATCTGTCTGGTTCAGGAACCATACACTGGCGACGGCTCTATGTGTGTGACGGATTCAGACTTCCGTATAATTTCTGCCACTTGCTGTTCCATGGATTTACCCCCTCTAGCTTCAATAATTATTTTTAATTCTTCTATATCTTATATCTTATTAGATCATCTTTCCTCGAGCACTACAGTCGGGCTTGAAATTTCTCTTTCAGGTAAATCCATGTACCTAGTATCAACCTACTTCAAATTTGGCGACCCGATAGAGCCATATGTGTGCTTTCTAGATAATGTAATGAGTCATCTAGGTGGAGATTCCATCTTGATTGGCGGTGACTTCAATGATGAGTCCCCTCTATGGTGTCATTCTACCACTGCAGGGTCTAGGAAAGCAAAAAGAGGTGAACTCTGTGAGGACTTCATAGCTCGGCACGAGCTTTCCGTTATCAATGATCCCTTTAGTCCTCCCACTTTTTCTGGTACGGTCGGGTTTGGCCACATCGATGTCACTTTGGCTTCGGCTCAAATAGCTCAAAAGGCTTCTTCCTGGCGTGTTTATACAGATTATTCGGGTAGCGATCACGAACTTATTGTCTTTACAATTTCTACTTCACCTACTGACTCGGTTCAAAAGTCTCATATTCCAAGGCGTTTTCGCACGAGGTGTGAGCGCATTGTCGAATTTGATGCTGAATTTATTCGATTTCTGAATCGCTTTAACCCAAATGCTATGTCTATATCTGATACTGCTTCTGATTTCACAAACAATATCATTATATGTGCAGAAAAGTCAATTGGCAGATCTACTCCAGAAAAATTAAAACCAAACGCTTGGTGGCACTCAGGACTCGATTCTTTGAAACGCAGCGTTACACGTGCACGTCGAGCTCTTAAATTGGGACGCAATAGGAACTTTGCTGAGTTTATTATTCTCGACTTGTACTCTGCTTATAGACGTGCACACAATCTATATAAAAATGAAATTATTCGTGCGAAGAAGGTAAGTTGGCGACGTTTGGTTTCCGAGGTTTCGACTTCAGATCCATGGGGTGCAGTGTATCGCGCCGTTTCTTCTAAGAGAGGAAATGGCGCAACAATATCCTGCATCCGTGATGCAACTACTGGTGAGTTCACAACGTCTCTCGATTCAACTGCTTCCGTTTTTCTGGACGCGTTGATTCCATCGGATGATCCGTCTACCGATAATGTTTTTCATAAATGGGTACGTGCTCTTCAACACAACATTCCTCAGACACCCGCTTCGCCACCAGTTTCTGTTGAGGAACTCAATTTAATTATTGGGAACCTTAAACCAAATAAATCCCCAGGCCTCGACCGTATCGACTCTATTTTAATACAAAGATGTTGGCGTTTGGCTCAATTTGAAATGGTTTCCCTCTTAAAAAGGTGTTTAGACGAGGGCTGTTTTCCAGACTGTTGGAAAACGGGCTTCATGACTATAATTCCCAAACGATGCGATCGTCCTAGCACGGACCCAAAAGCATATAGACCTGTTACTCTCCTGCCTATTCTGGGCAAGATTCTGGAAAGACTTATATGCAGTAGAATTGAATCCCATCTTTCTAACTCATGTCCACTTTCTTCTCGCCAATTTGGCTTCCGACCTGGAATTTCAACAGTCGATGCTATAAATTATATGTCAGAATTTGTAAGACCTTCTGACGAAAAATATGTTATTGCTATTTCCCTTGACATTAGTGGTGCATTTGACAATGCTTGGTGGCCGCTCATTTTGCATAAACTGAAGTCAAGGAATAAACCCCGCAATATTTATTTATTTATTTAATATTGCTTCTTGGGCAACTAACAGGTACTATGTCAAATATTAATTTAACACGCACCCAATAACAAGTTGCCACATTCTGGAGACTTACGATATTAATCGTCTCACAGATCCAGACTGAAAACACAATTAAAAACTGTTAAGAGTTACTTTGAAAATCGCCGCATAGTCCTGCCTGGGGGACAATTTCTACATACGCGACAGGTAAGCATTGGATGTCCTCAGGGTTCTGTTCTCGGTCCACTTCTCTGGAACATTCTTTTTGATGACTTGCTGGATCTTCCTCTCTCCAGTAATTGTACGATTCAAGCTTATGCCGATGATGCATACATCCTCGTCCGTGGTAATTCCCGTAGATTCATTGAGAACTCAGCTACTCAAGCTCTTTCCTTAGTTTCCGACTGGGGTGTAAAAAATAAACTTTGCTTCGCTCCTAATAAGACATATGGCTTGGTTTTCAAAGGCTTACTACGTAGACAGCCGTCTATTAAGTTCTCAGGAACAAATGTGAGTTTTCGGGACCAAATCACTTGCCTAGGAGTTGTTCTGGAAAGAGGACCAAATTTTAAAAACCATGCTCGATTGTGTGTCGACAAAGCTAAGTCTGCTTTTTTAAAGATCTCACACATCGCCAAGGCACACTGGGGTTTACAGTTTCAAGTATCCTGTCTTTTCTATAAGGCAGTTTACCTCGGCATTGTTTGCTATGCAGCAGGATGTTGGTCTCACGCCTGTGAACTTCAACATATACGTAGAATTTTGCTCTCAGGCCAACGATTCGCTCTCATCGCTCTATCCAAAGCATATGGAACGAGTCCCACTGAAGCACTGCCAATTTTGACAGGCATGACTCCCCTTGATCTGGAACTTCAGCGTAGAGGGGCTGTTTTCAACCTTACGCGGGGCTGTTCTTCTATGATCGGAAATATTCCTCTCTTCCCTCCAGAGGGTCGAGTGTCACGTGGCTTTGTTGAAAGGACTGTAAATGAAAATTTACAGAACATCTGGCAGACTCGCTGGACGGCCTGCTCAGTGGGAAGAATTACCTACTTATTTTTTCCCGACGTGAGGTATCGTCTTAAATCTCCCTGGGTTGTTCCAGACTTTTGGACTTCCCAATTTTTCACAGGACACGGAAACTTTAAAAGTTATCTTCACCGATTTAACATTGCCTCCTCTGCCTCATGTCATTTCTGTCAATACCCGGACCAAACTTCGGAACATATCCTTTGGGAATGTTGCCACCCAATGGTGTCCTCATATAGATCGGAGCTCCTCGTTGCTGTCCGTGGGCCTCTTCAAGGTCCCATTGGTCATGCGGATTTTGTGATCTCGAAGAAAAATTATAAAGCTTTTAAGGTTTTCTGTCATAGATATGGTGCCTTACTTTTAGAAGATTCCCGTTAAATTAATTATTTCCAGAGATCTTGGTCACTTCTCTGATGGTCTGCATGTAGGGGGATCTGAGGTCATAGACAGTCCACGGGTGTGAATTTTCTGTTCGCACTCGTTGATTGTTTCTTTTTGCACTATGGTGCCGAGATTGCTAATCTAGAGGGCTCCATGAGCTACTTTTCGTGCTATGCATTTTTTTTTGTCGTTCACTTAGCGTTCTGTGAAGGGGCCGATTACAGTCCCCATAGGCAGAGCGGGTGGTGGTGGGAGTAGCAAATATTGTAGATCTCATCATTTCGTCGTATTCTCCAAGGTACATTTACCTGCACAGGTCCGAATATCCTTCTGAGTATTTTTCCCACGAACACTAGTAGAGACAATTCATCTTTTTTACTGTATAACTCTAAGTAAACCATTTATTAAATATTTAATTATTTTTAAACAATGTTATACTAAAAAATAAATTTAATGGAAATGTGATATTTGATCTGACAAATTTTTGGATTATCTCATCGAAATTATTAAAATCTTGCGCTTAATGAGGGAATCATGTGATACTAAACAAATATTAAGAGAAAGTATGCAAACAAGTTATACAAAAATAAAAATCATACTGTACACAAACAATAACGACAATATACTGACAACAATGCTGCATGTCGGCTTTATCTGACTACTGATCATAAGATCCCGGGTTCGATTCCCGATGGAGACAGTTTTTATTCGTATATTCATTCTGGATCTGTGAGACGAGTAATGAGTCTCTGGAATATGGCAACTTGTTATTGGGTGCGTGTTAAATTCATATTTGACTTAGTACCTGTTAGTTGCCCAAAAAGCAATACTAAATTATATTACAAGTAAAAAAAAAACAGACTAACAAACAAAAAAAATCAGGCAATTGAAACTTATACGGTCCATATTCTCGAAAAAATCTAAACGTTTTGCATTTGTCTAGTATTACATTTGAATACATTACATTACTGATTACATTAATATAGGTATAATTTCAATTGTCTCATTAAAATTGGGTATCGTTAATGTAATATAATTCGTGTTTATTATCATCATTTTGTCAAGTGGGTTTCAAGAATCCTTAGTCTGCCTCTGTAGTGTCGAGGCGTTCTCAAACCTAAACCAAAACATGGCGGGCAGACCCTTCCCTTCCTATCTTGTAGGTATATTTTGTTTATTTGGGCCTTGCTCGTACTATAATGGAAGATTGTTGAAAATGAGCGGAATTTTGACGTCGTTTGCTCCCAAATAACTGTGCAATTGCTGAGCAATGTCTTGTTCACTTATATTATCTAGGTTTCCATTTCGTCGTTTAAATGTCTATTATCCTTGACTCAATTATCATCTCAGCCTTATAAATATATTTCTAATGATACAACAAACTCGCAAAGTACATATCTGGATTTTAAATTACATTCAATGAGAATAGAGATAGGGAAATACCATTTTACACGTACTTTATCTATTAATGCTAACATTTTTTATCTATTTACAAACAATTGTCCTGGTTAATAAGGCAATAAATTATATTCTCAATTTACTTAAATCTAAATTCGATAAAATTGGATAGTCAAACCATCTCAACGTTATAACTCAAGGGAAGAAATATTCAAATGAAGAGGACAGAGAATTCAACAAAAGTGCTTAGATTGATGCTGCTATGTGAGTAGTCTTATAAAAAAATTCAACGACTTCTTCCAGATGTTCACGATTCTCAAATAAAAATCACTTCTTTAAAAACTTGAAGACAACTTTAAAGCGACACAAATTCATGCTAACATAACACGAGTATGATCAAGATCGTGTATAGAGCAACAGAAGACTGAACTATCAGCGCTCTTGAAATGATCCTTAATCATAAATCGGCGCTATTAGAATTAGTACTATCGACAGCCCTTACTATATGATATATATTTACACGAGGCCAAGGTTTTATAGCGTTCTTTTCTCTCTACATAAGTTTAAAAAAACAACGTCTAGGTATAACGAATGACACACATCAATAAATTGTGTTTGCGACGTTGGATGTTTAAATATTTAAAATAAAGGTTGATAAATGATGCAATAAGATAATAGGAAAGTTAATTCAAGAAAGCTGTCAGAGTGTAGGTTGTTTGTTCACCTGAAATGGCTTTTAGTGAGGTACTATCATATGTTTTGTCCATTATTTTTGTTTCCCATATTATTTGTCTAACACAGGAAGTATTCGCAAGTGCAGACACTTGTTCATGGAGTTGCTCAGGGGAATCGTATATTTTGTTGGTTAAAGAGCTTTTGTCTCCTTGCTCTTTTCTACTAAACCCAATGTTTTCCCTTCGCCAAATCTTACATTTTTTTCTGCTGCACATCACGTACAATACAGATATACCCAAGCAAAGTTATCGGGTGATTTCACAATAAATACATATGTTGGAGTTCTAAATATACTGCTCAAAACAGGGCGCATATCTTAACCTTAAGATAATATACACATATCAGAATAATAGACTTTTTTCCGCTCCCTGCAACCGGCGAGTTTATTACCGGCTGTCAAATTCTCAAAAAAAAATATTACTTTTTCCTGTACAAGATGCCAGGGACGTGCCTAGAACTTTCGAACTACGAAAATCAGGAAATGTCAAAAATTAATTATTTTTTTGCATCGTTGAGCATGAAAATATTTTTAAAGCACGTGCTAAAATAATATTTACTTTTGTGACCCTGTAAGGCATCGTATCTACATACGGTTTTTTTTAATCTTGTTGTATGGTTATAATAAAACAAAACAAAAAAATATTATCTCTTGAATTTCTTAATATATTTATAGGCAAGAACATAATATTCATAGGCAAGCCAAGAAAAAGTTTTAGATCTTGAATTTTTAAACATAATATTCAAGCAAGCAAGCCAAGATTTCCGGCTTCTATGTATAAGCAATTCCGCTACTGCCCTCAATCCCAGTTAACTGCACCATGCCCGATCATATATGTATGTTGGGCAATGGTTGTGCTATTGACATGCGTGTATACCCACAGACCAGTCTCATCTTGCCTAAAAAGGCTCATCATTCAAAATGGGTGGTGAACCTCATTGCTGAACTATGTATGTGATATGTTAATGTTGCCTGTTGTATTTTCTATTACCCGGCTCTTACGGGAAACTCTAAAATAATAATTGAAAAGAGTGGAAGCACTTTTCTAAGCCGGTGTCTCGCAGCTAATATTATTTAATAACATAGATTTTTTAATACATGATTTATAAAAATTTACAGGAAATCGAACCCACAGCAGAGTCTTATTAATACAAAATGTATTTACTACAGTCACATTAATTAAAAACAGCGAATACCTGGACGAAATCGGTCTAGGCAGAATTAGAATGCAGATTCAGTTAATTGGCTTGTTGATCTTAATTATCGTTCAGCCACCCGTTTGAATAAATATAAATTACTTATCATAGAGGTACGTTATGTAAAATAAGTTTATAATTAAATTTGCTTTGGTATATAAGGAATTATTCATGCTGAAATTAATCAATTGATAAGGCGTCATAAGATAATTGAAACAATCGTCAAGTAAACAGGAGTGAATATTTGTAGAAATATAAATCATATTTGATGTTTACTGATAAAAAATATATGGATACTATTTATTTTAAATAAAATATGAATGTTGATATCTTAAGTGGTCTCTAGGCGATAAGGGAATTCGTTGAATTATATTTTATACGCATTATTTTTACAAATTAAAAAATAAATTTGGACAGATGAAATCATAGAGAAGAAATTAAAAATTGTCTATGGTAAACTAATCAGCTCTAGGCCTATGCACTTTACACATATTATGTAAATATGAAGTCGATCGGATTTATAGTTTGGGCTGTAGAGAGGACACAAAAAAGTATAATCCGTACGGCATACGGCGTACGGCGATCACATATTACGGCGTACGCCATACATACAAACACATCACGACGGTAATTCATAATGTGCATTCTCTACATGATATCCCTTGAGAAATTGATGTAATAAAAAAACACTTGAAATGAAACACGTGAAATCATGACTCTCCACTATTCCATAGTGTGGAGAGTAAAAATGAAAGATTGTGCTACACAATGAAATGAAATGTTATCATATAATTCTCAACTCTTTAGATTATATTTGAAATTCTCAATGAATTTGATTAAAAATTCCCAAAGAGGCAACTGTTTGACGAATTAAACTATTAAAATTTGATAACGTCCATAAAAGCGAAACGGAGTTTGATTGGACGAGGAAGTACGGCTTTATCAAGTCTCACAAGTATTTAATTAAAAAAATTGTCATTTTTGGAATACCATACCGTTTATATATCTAAATAAAGCTTTTACACCGAAAAGGCTTTTCATTAAAGTCAGGCTGTGTGAAATTACGGTCTTCAAACAAGGCCATGAAGACAGCCAACTTTCGCCCAAAAAGAATTTTTCTTTTCATTTAATATATCTAGGCCCTTAATTCTGAAAGTAGGTTTATTAAGGTGGATGGATGTTTACGCTGGTATGTAAGGGTTGGTCGGTTAGCAGAATGTATTGTAATATCAACCCACCCCCCATTTGCCTTTTTATTATTTACTTCTACCCTCCCCCCGCCCTAACAAATGCGTGGGTTTTTTTTTTATTACGAAAAATATTTTTGACTTTTGAAGAATGTCGTGGAAATATGTAAAATTTTCACGGTTGATGTAACATTATTCCCCAAACAATTGGGTACTTTATTCCGTTATCCGAAACTGAAAACATTATAATATATTTTATGAGAATCGAGATTTTTGGATTATTCTTAACATTCGAATCTTCAATCACGAAATGTAATTTATTATTTTTGATAATACCTCATTTTATACACTCACTCTCTTCAAAGCAAAACGAGGGCAATGGGAGCAATAATTATAAACCTACTCGTGTTTAAAAATTAAAATTCTACGTGGGTTAATAAATAAATATTTTTATAAAATATATCTGATTATGGTGGTGGATTATGGTATTTGATTATGGTAGTATTAAGTGTACCGATTCTAAAATATAAAAATTATAATCAGATTATATTCTTTCATTTTTAATTCTATTTTTCGATTTTTAAAACAAAATTACATATTTTCTTAATTTGCATATAAAATATAATATTCGGTCTGTTATTTCAAAAAGATCTTGAATACATATTGAGCTTAACATTGAGCTGTTTACTGTATATTATTATTTTGTTTTTACTCTCCACACTATGGAATAGGGGAGAGTCATGATTTCGCAAAATTTAAGCATATTTTTTTTACATTTCTCAATGGGTATCATGTAGAGAATGCACACTATGAGTTTCGTCGTGATGTGTTTGTGTGTATGGCGTATACGCCGTACACCGTACGCCGTACGCCGTAGCATTTATCTTTTTTGTGTCCTCTCTACAGCCCAAACTATAAGTCCAATCGACTTCATATTAACATCATATGTGTAAAGTGCAAAGACCTAGAGCTGATTAGTTTTCCATAGACAAATTTTGATTTCTTCTCTATGAATTCATCATTTACGTTGGTTTTTTTTGTGTCCTCTCTGCAGCCCAAACTATAAGTCCGATTGACTTCATATTGATATTATATGTGTTAAGTCCATAAACTTAGAGCTGAATAGTTTTCCATAGACAAAGGTTCATGTTTTCTCAATGTTTCTTTATGATTTCATATATTAAAACTGAAAAAATGCTCTCCCGACCTGGAAATTAGAAATATTTAATTTGGTTTCAACTATTTATACAACACCAAGAATCTTCATAAAATTGTATTCAAAGTTGGTCAATGTTAAAAGAAAAATATTCAACGGTTTCAAAAATTATATTTTGTTAATGGATTTTTGTATGAACCTTATATGTAACAAGAGAATTTTTTTTATTTTTGGCAATGTTCAGTTCTTTGATTTCATATTGATGTAAGAATATTAATAGCTTGAACTTAGAACTGATTAGCTTTTCATAGATATCATAAAATTTATTCATATGATATCACGTGTCAAAATTGTCAAAATGCTCTAACGTTCTTTTTAACAAAATTTATCTGCTTTTATTAAAATATTTCATACAACATAAGCATTCTTCACCATACTGTATTAATAGTTTATCTATCTTAATATAAAAATATACTATCGTTAGAAAATTTATATTCCTGGTAGTAAAATTTAGAATGAATAAAATATTTCATATAACATAAGCATATTGAGATTGTTAATATTTGAAGAAGAAAAAATAAACACTTACTATGGTGTGGAGAGTTTAGTGTTGGCCACAACCCACTCGTTTATACATACTTTTACATTATTTTCATCATATAGTGGTTTATTTTATTTATTTTAATTTTGTTTGTATAATTTGATTGTAAATATATAGTAATGTCAATTTTTAGAGGTTAAATAAAATTTTCAAACAAAATACCCACTGTAAAACTTACTTAATTTATTAAAATTGTTTTTCAATACTTTTTTATGAACAACTCGCTTTTATGCGCCGCCCTTGTCCAAGAATGTTAAATTGTGAAGGAATAAGCAATAGTTTTTAAAATATTGTCACCCAAAAATTCAGTAAGATGGAATTTGATTTAAATTTTGATTGAAAGCATTGTAAATAATTCAAAGAAAGCCAGAGCATTCCTTTGTTTACAGTAAAAACATTTTTGAAAAATCAGACTATGATAAGTGGTTTAAAATTCGATTAAGTGTAAGCGTTGTAAAATGTTCAAGTATTGGCCATAATCCATTCGATGTTATATATTGCCATCAAGTAAGAATAAAGTATATACAATTTCTGCAAAAATGTTTTGTGGGAAATGATTTTAAATATGACCACAACTCTCAATTTTATATATTGTCATTGAAAGCAAATAATGTGTATTGAAAATTTAGTTATTTTAGATGAAAATATACACAAAAGTGGCTACACAAAAGAAAAAGACAATGAATTGGAGTATAGTAAATAGTTTGTATATTAAATGCGTATTGAACTTAACCTAAAATAGTTTGATAATTTTCCGATAAGAAATTAGTATTTTGTTATTTTGGTACTCGATAAATTTTTTTAATACTTATATAGGTACCTTCATTGGTTTGTTCGAAGCCCATTTAGATATATCTTAAAACTTGCTATAATGTCTTGTGTATCATTTTATTTATTCATATTTTCACATAGAATTATATAAACTAAGTATTTTCATTTAATTCACAGATTTTTTTTATTCTAAAGAACGTTTTCATTTGGAAGAAAAAACAAATATTGTATGGATTTACTATAAAAATGGCGGAGTTGTAAGTATAAAACGCTTACTTTAAAAATAGGTGAAACATTTTTTTTTTTAATTTTGTCAATACTGACGGTGTTGAATATGTAGAATTCCATAAAAATGGGTATTTTAAATCAAACATATGATTTGGTCTACATATATATTTTTTCCTGAATCCAGGACGACCGTTTCAGCTTATTAGGCCCTTATCAACTGGTGGCCCTTAGTGGCCCTTATCAACTGGTGGCCCTAGGTGGCCCTTAGTAGGCCCTTATCAACCAGTTGATAAGGGCCTAATAAGCTGAAACGGTCGTCCTGGATTCAGGAAAAAATATATATGTAGACCAAATAATTTGTTTGATTTTAAATACCCATTATTAGGTGAAATATTATTATTATACAAAATAATCACCATGTCTTTCACTAAAACTCTATGTTATCCTTGAAAATATATTTTATTCGTATAAATACGTTCTTCTAACTTCTATATAAACAGATATTTGCGTGCAAAAAGTACACTTTTTTGACAGAATTGATTTTAATTATTTAGTATGAAAAAAATAATTAATTTAGTATATATATTTATTAATTCAACTTTTTTATCACATTTTTTTAGAGTGACACTGCTTCAGGTATACTGGTACATGCTCGCACATACATTGGATTTTTAGATGTTCTTATTTTTCAAGGACGCTTGAAACAAACACATACACTAATATCATAATTGCTTTATTACTGAAGATTTCGTTCACATTCAAATAATGCAACTTGTTTTGGATGTCTGTTTAATTATAATTTGACAAACTTAGTAGTTAGTGGTCCGACAACTTAATAAAATAAAATTAATTCGAACCATTTCAACTCAATCAAAAAGATTGCCTTGTGGACCCATCGTAATGTCAGGTTTGTTTTTTTTAATATATTTTTATATCGCTTCATATGTTTGTGACAAACTTTAAATCATAAATATCTAATGATTACCTCTAAAAATTATAACACAAGTAAAAACTGTAATACTTTAAATATTGTATTTTTTTTCGCTGTTTCAGCTCTCAAGCTGAGTAATAAGATTTTATTTGTTTAATCACCATTTATAAAAGGCTTGAAGTCGTTCCTTTTTCTCAAACATGCTAAAATATATTTTGACATCTTTTCTCAAACCCAATTCATAAATTCTCTCAAAAGACTTTTTGCTATTAATTCATTCGAATCAAAAGAGAATTTCAAATTTAATTTTCCTGTCCTTGAAATATAATTTGATACAAGAATAATTGGATTTCACCTTATAATCTATTTTTTTAATGATAGAAAAGCTATTTTAAGGATGAATAATATTTTTACTTCTTTTATATTTATAAAAAGCAACAACAACGTGTGGCAAAATACGAATGAAAGTAAAATACATGTTTAAGAAATGAGATCACTAATTACAATAGGTAAGTAATAAAACGAGATATGAAAGAATAATAAATGAGGACAAAAGAAATGAATCTATACATAAAAATGGATGTACGTATATTTGTTTGTTTGTATGTGAGTGATGGACTCCCAAACCAACCATCCGATTGCTATGAAACTTTGGGAATATGCTCAGCACATTCCGGAGAAGGTTGCAAAAATAGAAGAGCGGCGAAGATGTTATTCTGCAGTATTGTAATTTAATGTATTTTATCTTTCGCTAGTTGTATATTATGTTTGGACTGTCATGGGTGGGTGTAAAAGTGAGTAGCGCACTGGATTAGTAGTAATCCAACAGACTCGGGTTTGGATCCCTGCAAATATGATACTGATTTCTTTTGCCCATATAACAAACAGTTGCTTAGTTTGACGTTTGTTAAAATTTTAAAATACGCAGAGTTATAGTTTTGGTAACGATCAAAAAGCATTATATTAAATTTTCAATATCTGCGTCTCAACAAGATTTAAAAAAAAATGTTTAAATAACCCTAGTGGGGTTTCCTTAATCTCGTATAACAACAAATACACTCTCGCTTGTTGTACTTATTTTATTTCTATTATTCTTTATTTCATTTTATTTCGCTGATTTATGTGACTAAATTTACAATAATTCACTCTATAATGTCCTTTGTAAATAAACTTTAACTCTTCCAACTTTGCCTTACATATTACTCAAAAACCCTACTCGCTGAGTAACCAACCAGACCATTTCATTTATTATCTAATATTACATGGTTATAACTTAGCAAAGTACCTACACTATCTTTGTGTGTAGATGATTATAGGTACATCTTGTACTTTGTTTATTCTATAATATTATTTGTTTTTAATTTATATTTTGGATTATTAATTTATACGAATGGAATCAATGTGCTTTTGAAGATAAGTGAACACTAGAAAAATCATTTTGTTTTTTAGTTGAAATATGTAGGTACGTGAATCGTAATTGAAGAACATACTTACCAACTGTTAAATATTTTCAATACAAACAGCATACTTAGCAATAAAAGACTCAAGTATAAAACGTTAAAAGAAAAGATGAAATTAATGTTACCTACATCACTCAAAGAAATGATATCGCTGAAATCATTTAAAAAAATGTTCCTAATACATCATGAACTACGGGAAAACTAAAATGTATCAAATGTTCGACATCGTAGTGTAAAAAGACATAATTTATATAATTTGTTATTTTTTTCCTTCCTCTTTCGCAAAAAATCCTGATTGTTTTATAAATTTTATAAATTTTGTGCTGTCTTGATTTGATCTGAGACTCGACTGAATAAAGATATGACTGACGGATCAGTTCAGTATTCCCAAAAGATACTATTTCATATTATTTGTGCAATTGACAAATCTGACAAAACCCCTTAATAGGGTAAAAGTGACGCAAGTCCCTGTGTATACTTCCAAAATGACTGATATAGGTAGTTGGATGTGACGCTAGTCACTTGTAAGAACGCAAAAAAATTGACTCCAATAAAATTTCAAGGCTCATACGAAAATGTTACTTCACAAAATGTTCGTAGCGCAACACGAAAAAAATTCACTCAAATTATAATAGTCATCATCATCGTCATTGGCCCTAAGACCCGTTGTGGGCCTTGGCCTCCTTCAGAATCCGTCGCCATTCCTCCCTATAAATAATTCGCCCCCTGGTGTTAAAAATTTAAACTAATACTAATAGCTAGAACTGATAAGATATTTGACGTTTTTCTCGCATACAAAATCAAAAAATAAAAATAAAAAAAACTCTCGAGGATTCTTTGAGAGGGTACCTACTATATTTTAATGCCAGATGTCTTAAAAGTTTGGGATTAAGATATTATATAACTTTGAATAATTTATGTCCGCTAAATTTCATTATTGATACCTACACTTTTGTATGTGAAAAACTCAATTTTTAAAGAGTTTTTTGTCATTTTGTATGAAAATTTGAATTTTCAAACTAAAATATATCTGGATTCCTAAACGTCCATTTTTGATCAAATAAATGAGGTGTTTTTTTTCTATTGTGCCAGTCAATATCTCTGCAAAATTTGATGGTCATAGGACAAAAGGGAAAAAAGTTCGTGTATATTATGTTCCGCAAGTTTTTCGTAGGGACGGTATTTTAATATTTTTTTTGTGTGGGACGGTATTTAATGACTCCAATTCCATTTTTTTAATCTGTGTACAATAGTTAAGTTTATATTGTTTAGATACTTTTTAAAAATACAAATAGGTACAACCTATATGTCTCCTGTGAAATATAATAATATGAACATTGCTTAGCCAGAACAGGTATACCTAGTTGGGCAGCAGTTATCTATTTTTAATGAAGATTATTTAAATGGTATGATAGAGAAATAAATAAAAAAATAAAAACTTACTAAGCGAAATGATACAGTAATAAATGTTTTGTTAGATATATGTATTTTGTTTCTTTGTGTAATAGAGTCATTTTTTGTAACTAGTGACTTATTTTTTTTATATTCATAATTGTTACTCCATTCATTTCTATTTCCATAAGCTGTACTCTTCTTGTGCACAAGTCATAATTTCCTCATAATTTTCCAAATATATTTCAAAGACAACTAATATTTGACTACAAAGCCTGGATGGTTTTGATTCCGCCGGTTGTCCAGACTTGCCCCCTAGATCATAACTTTTATACTTTATCCATCCTCATTGGCGCTACAGTGGACCCTGGAAATTCCAGAGGTCGTCTACATTCCTTCCTATAGACGGTCAGTCTTCTCCAATTGGGCAGCTCCATTCTTCTGACTTTACATATATCACATTTTAATATATGGTAATTTTTAATAACATATATTGCATACATAAATAGACGCGTTTTACTATTTACATTTTTATTATTAGAATACAGTAATTGATATTTATAAGTACAATAATTGTTTATACAAATTAATTTACCACAACGTGAGCAGCATCAATCCAGCACCGGCCTTACACCTGACACTCGTTTATACCTATATATCTCCCAACTCTCGAATGCCGAACTCCTGATTCGTACATACTCGTATAATGCCTATAAGCTATACTGATTGACTGTTGTAAGGCGCAACATCAATATTTTACACACATCGTCGGAATTTTAGTGCACACCTTTATTTTTGTTTTAAGATTGAGTGTTTTTTTTAATATATTTAAACAAACATACTTCACATACTAGAATTATCCAAAGTTTGAATCGTAAAGTGAGTTTCGTAAAATACACCACGTTATTTCGTAATCACCATAGTGGTAGGTAATACAAGAGTGTCATTAAACTCTTCTTCGTCTTAACTTACCATTTGGGAAAACTTTTACTATCTGCCACTTCGAGCACATGACTATCACATTATGTAGTGTAGTAAATGTGACTATAAGATATAGTGAAGTAATAAATACTTTTTTATGGTTCGGTCATATAAAAACACTCATCAAAAAGGGTAAACATATTAACTAGCTTTAATAAATCCTCCTTGACCAAAAATTGTAATATTTAATATATATCTATTTATTTCCATTAATCATGACCAATTACGAACATAATAATATATGCCAAAGATTAGTCATAAATAATACTTTATTTTTATTGATACATTTCAACGACAATATTTGATTGCATACCTCACAATCGAGTGTTTAAATAAAAACAATTAATTTAACGTTTTCGTGAAATGAGTTTGTTAAATTATTTTTGATTCAAACATGGCATTATGAAAACTTAATAATTTTTCAATGCCACTTTATGTAAGTGATGTGATTTTTTAGCAATTTAAAATTTAACTTTCCATAGCTTGGAGTCACTTTGAAATATTCAATTGTTAAAAAAAATGAGAAACACTGATCAGATATCTTTCAAAACCTTATTGGGTCTAAGGGATTATTAGATATACAAATTCGCAAAATTTGAAAAAAGAATCAAATTGATACTTAAGTCTATAATCGATAAAATAAACACGCCGTACATAGAACAAACACAGCACATACACAAAGCTACATTGTAATGAATCTTTCAGAATACAATCTCAAAATGGTACTTAATTACCTTAAAATTTGCGATTTCATAATTCCCACTATTTTGCCTTAGGATTGTGAAGAGCAAAAATAAAAATTGTGTCAAATAATACAAAAAATAAAAATATCATAGACAGCACAGATTAATTTAATTAGATTTTTTTTTGTAAATATTTGTTCCAGAAATAAATTCAATTTAAAACCTAGTTTTTGACTAGTTTTATAACTCATATCTGGCTAAGATTATCGAAACGTCAGTAGGTCAGTTGGTTTGACCTTTCACAAAATAATTATTTTCGTTTGTACCTACATTAAATTTTTGTACATTATACAAGTAATGTGCGACAGATTAAATCCATTTCAAATGTCGCATGACTAGAGGTAATGATATTTATTTTATTTTTTCTCCTACATTACCAACACAAAACTACATCACTATTCTACACTAGCACGAAGTACGTGATTTCCCATAAAGTAATCTTTGAAGGTATTTTTTTTTTCGGGGTTAGAATAAGTGCGTGCTCTCGCATAACGTTCGGATACCCCCCCGAGAGTGGTTGGGAGGAGAAGGTTGAAGTAACCACAGGAGGAGTTAATCGTAAAGCAGGAGTATGGGTTAAAGCTGGAGGTGTTGCAGGTGTTGCGAATGATAAAACAGACTAAACATCCTCATGATGCCAGGCAGTTGTACGCAAATTATAAATGCCGCCGAATCGTCAAACCGAAAGTTCGAGCCCTTCTCAACTGCAAAGCGGGGAAATTAACGTTTAACCCTTTTCACACGTGCGAGTTTGTCGCGCGATTCTGCAACTATTTCAACTTGCAAAACTGGCAAAGTAACGCAGCGAAAACGAAAAGGTAACACGTGTGATCTTGCCTCGCAGTTTTGCAGTGCGATTCTGCAGCAACTTCAACTTAAAAGAAACTGTCAAAGCAACGCATTAAACACAAAGGTCTTGTAATTGAGAATAAAATTGAATTAATAAACGTAAATTTGTTCATTGGGAAATAAATTATTCATTCATTCATTCATTCACGTGCAATCTTGTCACGCAGTTATGCAACGCGATTCATATATTTGAAAAGACTGACAGAACAACGCAACAACAAATCTAGAAAAGGTCACTGCAGCGCGATTCAATAGTTTTTTGCAGATTCTGAATTTTGTTCAACTAGGAAAAGAGTGATAGAGCGACACAACTAGCGTGAAAAAAGTTCTGGCAGCAATTCTGCAACTGCTAAAACGCACTACAAAATCGCCAGTGTGTACTACCTTAAATTTTACATATTTTGTGTACATACAGAGTACCAACTTATTAGTAGGTACAAGTCTCATCGCTACGACATAACCCATAAGTTTATGTTATATCATTACATTAACTTAATGCTCTATCCGTATTTTGTTTAAAACGATGTCATTTCCTCTTTAACGGTTAATGTCTCGAGTGTTGTAAAGTTTTTACGTATAACCTTTCCATCGCATCGCTAGATAACTTCTCGAGACATTTTCTTTTCTTGCAATATTTAAATGTTCCAACCATGCCAAAAATCTCTGATTATGAAAACAACAATTTATTCGAAACGTTGCTGGCTCATCTCTTTCTTACACAGCAGCATAGAAAAAAAAACAAAAATATTACAATTTATTAAACTATTTTTTTTTGTATAGCTTCTCGGACAACTTACAGTTACTATGTCAAATATTAATTTAACACGCACCAAATAACAAGTTGCCACATTCTGGAGACTTGCGATATAAAACTTCTCATAGATCCAGACTGAAAACACAATTAAAAACTGACTCTTCACCGGGAATCGAACCCGGGAATTTTTGTTCAGCAGCCAGATACCCAACCAACTTAGCCACGAAGACCGCCAATAAAATATATATTTTATGCAATATTATATTTTATTTTATATGCATCTCAGCAAAAAATTTATTCATTCATTCAAACATAGCAATATCGGCATATCCCACAATGTGGGGTAACCAGCGACAGGTGTGCATTACCTTATAAAAATAAGCACAGCACATGCGTGTTTG